>RJWM01003011.1:0-10993 GCA_004363535.1 Dasyprocta punctata | reverse complement strand
TATTTTTTTAAATTCTGCAAAATAAAAGATCTGATTGAAAAGCATGCCACAGCAATGACAACGAAACAATTTCCATTAGTATTACCCTAGTGTCACTATAGTTTTCCTGCTGTCTGACAAAAGATATTTCAATATTGTGGACATTCTGAAGAAAGTAATACAAATTTGCTATTCTGGTGACCTCATACTTATTACATATATTGAGCAACAAGTGGCAAATTCTACAGATGTAAGGACTCAGAGTGAGTGATATGCACTAGATGGTGGAAAATACACATTACAAAAATTTAGGATATTGTTATATCAGTGAGCTTCTTGGAAAATAGGTAGCCTGAAGCCTGACAAGACGAGCCCTTCAGAGTAAGAGGTAAGTTACTGTGCTTTGCCCCTCTTATGCACCATGTGTGGAAAGTTGCTCCTAATTCACAGCTATGCCCTTCTGCTTTGACTGATCAGGAGTTGACCAGAAGTTATTTATCCCCCATCCTCATAGGGCTCCTGCAACTGATGTAATAAAATTTCAGTTTCAGCAGATATTATACAACTTCAGACAAGTTATCTAACTCTTTGCATTTATTTTTTATGTATAAACTGTGGATTAAAATAGCTTGTACTTCCAAGATTATATTTCATAACACCTGGCATATTATAAGCGTCTAACAAATTCACTACTAATGTAATCACAGTTTTCACCCTTAGTATTGTTATGGAAATAGCTCCATATAATTATCTAATCACTCTATCCATGAAGAAAAAATTAAAATTCTAGATACTCCTTTTTTAAAATATTTACACAGCTAATTTCAAAGCAATCTTGTTCTTTTTGTATTTGCTATGTTCTTGATATTCTTGAGTTTTTCTAGGAATTACTAATTTGCTAGAAGGCATTCACATTGAGATTGACATTTGGAGGCCAGATACAATTTAACCAAACATAAGTCACCAGCACTTGCATAAATGATGCTGATAACTGAAATAATCAATTCCAAATAAGAACAAATTTTGAAATCCCATGGCACAGAATATGCTATGCTTCCTTTGGCTTATATAATAAGAAATTCCATAAAGCTAAAATCAGAGAAATTTTAATGCTCAGTTTATTCCTAAAAAGTAAACTCCCTGGGGTTAGAATAAATTAGTGCTCCAAATGTCAGTGTCAGAGTGATTGGATTTTGGCAAACAGCACTACATTAAAAACGAAGTAGGGAAAAAAACCTGCCACAGTGTTAATTTATGTGCTAAAATAGGAAGAGAAATTATTCCATTATGATTTGTTGTAAGGACAGAAAAAATAGTAGAGTGATCAAAAGCAATTTAAAAACTACCTATTTCCTAAGGAAGAAAATTATATAATTATATAATTATTTCTTGGGATTGGTCAGAGGTTGGCTTTTACATTTATCAAACTTATCAAATACTAGAATTTTCTACCTAAAGTATATTGCTGTTAATATATTGAAGGCTGGAGGCGATCAACTTTAGGTAGAATTACAAATATAATTCTAATCTAAGGATGTGATAGTGTCATTATTAATAGAAGAACCTCATGAACTCAAATAATTGTAGGACAAGTGAGATCATAAATACTCACTGTCTTGTACTGCTTGCATTGTCTAATTTCCTGCTGTCTTCCTTCTATAGACAGCCTTTTGGGGACTTTCTTTTTTGGGGACTTACTTTTCAACTGCATCAAAAACTCATCAAGAGAGCTCCATGACTGTGAGATACAAAGTTGGAGAAAAATCACTAAGATACTTGTTCAAAATGGCATTTTAGCTAAAAATGTGCAAGAAAATAAATTTACCTAGCAAGACATTCTTAAAAAAAAAACAGTGATAATCATGTTTTGCTATAATATTTCATCTTGGAGTAGAAAATATCGGGAATTACATCACCAAAACATTCACAAAGTTAATGTTTATGATGTTCCAATGTAAAAACACACTCTGGTGTATTTGCACAATGGAATACTACACAGTGTAGTAAAAGAATTATTACTATGTATAGGAGAAAGAATCTTTTTCAAAAATACTGTGTGGATTCAAATAAATCACATGGCCATCAGTTCATGTGCTTGTACACACACATGCAGATGGGGTTCAAGACATGCTTCGCCAAAACACCAAACCTTGGCGTTTGAAGAAATAGTAGAATCAGGAGTATTATCCTGAGTTTCTCTCATTTTTGTCTGTCAACGATATCTCAAGACTCTCATTTAAGAAATATCCTCTCCATACAAAGCAGACCAAAATGTCCTTACCTCTAACAGGGACATGAAGAAAAATCTGAACTCAGAGGACTTGCCAAGTCCTCTAGTTTAGTATCATGAGATCAACTCCAGATATCCATTATACTTCTGTACAACTATTTTCCCTTGATCAGAGGACATAAAACACAGGTTTCCATGTTTCTTTGTTTCTGAAGGCTCTCACGCCATACATCCTTATTAAACAAATTTGTAGTCTTATCTCTAGTTAATCTATCTTTTTAAATAGATATACAAAAGTCTCACAATGGATGAGGAAAGAAATCTTCCTTTCCCAACACACACACACACACACACACACACACAGACTCTCTCTCTCTCTCTCTCTCATTCCTACATTCACAGACACCAATTCATGATTCCATCCAACAGGATAATTCTATGAAGTTTACAAATAGGTAAAATGTATCTACTGTAAGATCAAGCAATAATTCTATTTAAATGAAGTGAAAAAGAAGGCAACAGTGACAGGAAATAGTCAAGGGAACCCACCTGTCAACATGGAAATATTTTGTCTTGATTTGTGTGTTTACTTTAGTATGCACACATGAAAAAGCCATCGAGTAGTGTACCCTACTGTATGCAAATTCTACTACAATAAAAAGTCCAATCTTAAATAAGCCAACAGGATATAAAACTACATGGTCTTTAAATAAGGAAATGAACCAGCTAAAGAAGTGAAGAAACAGGTATGTAAATTATATCAGTTTTTTCTTTAGCCATAATAAGTTAAGGCAAATGTTGTTTTTGTATAAAATTTACTAGTAGTTTCAGGCAAGCTGGACCTTGCTAAGTATATTCAAATAGTAAGCTAGTTAGTCCTAGACCTTCTGCCATCCCACAGGCATTATGGTTCTCAAAGAATAACTACTACCTATAATCCCATAGGATATATGGGAAAGACCAGTCTAAGCTCTCAGTTAATATCCCAGCCAAGAAACAATGTTCCAAAGACTTACATTGTTCCATTTTGCTATAGGTCCTGAAAATGGATGTGCAGAGGACTTTTGTGATTTGGTTCTGGCCAACCTATCCACCACTCACCCAGACTCAGTCACACTCCCCAGCTTGTTCTCACACGTTAACACACTGCTGTATCTTTTTGGCCTTTTGTAAAATGCTTTGCTCACTAAATGGATCTTTTCACCCTTTATTTCCTAAGTCCACTATCAATTGGTGCTTAAAATAGAATTCCCTCTACCTCCTAGTGTCTAGTCTGTCTGCAGGCTTCTCTCTATTAGAATAACACATCTCTGACATGAGGTCTTTTAATATAGGGAGTGTCTTATGCCTTTATCTCTAGGACCAATCAGCATTTCCAGATGATTCTCAACTAAAATTTGTTGAAGATGTGTTAAATGAAGAGATTTGGAGAGCTCTCACAGACTGCAGCTACTTTTAGGTCTTTTGCCAAAATCTCAAATTCAACAAAACAAACTGGTGCTTTCATCTTGAATATGAAAAAAGAAGAAAAAACCAGTTGGCAGTATTAAAAAGGATAAAGGAATAAAAAGTTCACAGAAGTAATTTTTTAAGTTAAATTACAAATACTATAATCTTCAGAAACAATGTACAGAACATTCCTTTTACAGCTAATGAAAAAAATTCTACTTACTGTTAGAGGAAGTTTATTTTAACTTTAAAATTCTAATTAATCTATAACATACATCTAATATCATGAACATACCTTGCTAGAAAAACACCAAGGTCTTACCTAGGCATTTTTTTCTTACCTTCTTAATGAGGCTATGAATAAACATCTATTTTTGTTGTTGTTGTTGTTGTTAAAGAACATTAAATAAGTCCCTTGCATCTCTCATTTTCATAAACGGTTTTTTTTCCCCTAAACCAACCACTTGGCTAACTTGATGGCCCTTTGAATTCTCATGAGTACTATAATTTCATTTTCATTCTGCTTGCTGTTCACACTCAATCCAAGCTAATTTTCCCTTTTTACAGCACTAGGTGCTTTGACTGCAGCCCCCAGGGCAGTTGGAGAGCTCCAGGCATGGCCTACTGATTGCACAAAAAGTAAACCTCAGTCTTAGTCTTTGTTTACCTGCCTTTTTCCAGGCAGTGGGTCCATTCAGCACTCCATTAAAAGGTAAAGATAGGGCAAAACTTGTTTGTTGTCCTTGCAACAAGGAACTAAATAACTAATGTACTGAATGGAGAGGAAGAGCTGTTTCTGGACAGGTTTCAGAACTCTTTTTTGTAGTTGTTTGTTTGTTTTGCCAACAGCTGATTCAAGCGTAGGGCATTTCAGAGAGTTAGGATGCTTATGATTCCCCCCATCCTGACTCATTTGTGTATTTTTCTTCCTTTCTTGCAGCTTCTAGATTTCATCTCTCACTGGCTCTTTATTTTTTTTTTCTTCTTCAACTTTTCCTTTAATAACTTCACTGGCTCCTGTCTCTCCTCTGTTTTAACAACCAAGATGAGTATTCTTAAAAATTGTGTGCAGTTTTCTTCTATACCAGGAACTTCATTATTCTTTTGATTCTATCTCCTCTATTTCCTCACTTGTTCTTAACACAAGTCCTGAAGTCCTTTTTATCTGGAGTGATTAGATGCGCACACACAAAATTTTTAATTATCAATAGATAACCAAAGAATATTAGGGCTATAAGCATTCTCAGTAGTAATTTAACCTTATCTACTCATTTTCTATAAATGAGAGGAAAATCTTTACCTTTGCCTATTTAGCACCCTAGCTAGTCAGTAGCACAACCAATACAGTAATATAATTGATATCCATTGACTTCATAACCATTCCACTGTGTTTGTGTAGTAATCTACATACAGTTAATTGTGATTTAATCACTCACACACATGTTATGCATATCAAAATATAAATAGATACAATCATATGAAACAAAGGTCTAAAATTAAACTTTACCATGCCAACATAGGAAAACATTCACTTCGTTAAATTCTTCTCGGGGTTTTGCTCTATCTGTATATCTTGACATAATTTCATATAAAAATTAACTAAATATTCTGTCTCTTGACCTCTACTCCTATAACTTGGGAAATTAGTTCCACGTTGTCTGATGGAGTTACCAAACAAAACAGTGTGTACATTCCTCAGCACCTATGCTTATCAGCCACTTTTGCCTTTAGGCCTATATCCAGGCTCAAATCTCAGAAGACTTCTACTAAATGTGTGGTGCACAGCATGACCCATGAGACCTGGTATACACCAAAGAACTTAAGGTTTCTAATTCTTATAAGCAGAGGTCTAAATAATAAGCACAGGAATGGATTTTAGAAAGGTAAAGTAATGGTGGCAAAAATGAAAACCTGAGTTTCTTAATATGGGCACATTGAGTAGATTTTGAATTTAATGTTGCAACTCATGGACTTAAAAATGATGTTAATAATTTGTTTGTCTGACTGCCAGAAGTATGGATTAAAGACGACCCACCGTGAATTTACTAGAGATGTGTGATATTCCTAGATTTATTGCTGACGAGAAGATTCAAAGGTTCAGAGAAATGGGAATGCTGGAATGGATTTGTCAGGTAAAACCTAATCTTCCTCTCTGAGAGGATACAGAGGCTATATCCTTCTCTAATATCTTAAACAGATTTGTGAGAGTGAAACAAGGTAGAAGCACTTGACTATCCCATTGTTTAAATGTCCCCTAAATAGGTTTCACAAACATTTGTTAAGCTCCTCACCTTGCTTCCATTTGCTCCTCTTCCACACCACAATGAACTGGAACAACTTGCTCTGGTGTCCTCCCTGGCTATCTAGTGGCCACTTTCCTCCACTGGACTAGCACATGTTGCCCCTTCCCCACTTCCGTCACTTCAGGCAGGAAAAAGGAAGAGGAAACACTCATGTGGGAGGGAGGAATCTGGGCACATTGTTAACATCTCATTCCCCACAATTGCCTTCTAGACCACTACCTAGTTTCACTGGATCTTTGCCATGATAGCTGAGGTGGACCTCGAGTCCTGAACCAATCATGGGTCTGTAGGCCTGTAGTCCATACATTAAACAGCACACCCTAGTCACTTCTCAGTTAGTCTAGCAAGACTCACTCTCATGTACCAACCCACATTGTGCTACAGCACATGCCCTATTAAAATTAGGACTTGCTTTGATGGTCTTGTAAATCCACTAGTGATTTATTTCTTGGGTAGAGTAGGCTCCAAAAATCCTATAAATCTTCTTGGGAATCTTATCTTGAGTGGTATGGACAGACTAACTGGTTCAAAAACAGGAGCAATAAACATTGGAGGATATTAGCCACAAAAAGTTCTAGAGACCAACAGTGAAGGAAGATCAGCAGCAGAGAACAGCTCCCAGTAATGTCAACCTATGGTTTCCAGCACAAGTGAGCACAGAAGTAGATGGCTTGCAGCACCAGTGACCAGCAGCTGGCTGGGTCAATGGTTGGCATTCAGCATTATCCAGTGTCATCTGCTGACATCAGGACTGCTTACAGAGCCACTCTTTGCTGATTCACAATTTCTATCCAAATCATGCAATTGCACCTACACTGACTGTCAACAATGGGAGCAGCACAATCCTTTAAGAGCTTGGTCATTGCTGTGCTCTGTATGCCAGACCTCACAGTGTGGATGACAGACACTCAATTGGGAAATTAAAAGGTGATGGGTTTATTCAGATGCCAGAATGACAGGAATCAAGTGGCAGTGCTCAACTGTCAAGATGTGGTATTCGTACTTACCAAAATGAACAACGGAAGCAAAACAACCACAAAATAGTCCGACACATGTACACCTATCATGTTGGCCAGTTAGTCACGGGGTTCTCAAATGTATAATAGGCAGGAAGCCTAATATATTTTTATGGATTTGCATAACTAGAAAAAATTTAAACAAATGAGTAGAAATCTACCTTATATTGTAACAACAGAGAATCACAGTCCCTCCATCAAGTCCCAGATTTGAGCCAGTTAACAGATCCAGATTCACTGGTTTCAGCCTTGTCCCTCACTCAATTTTTGCCATGATCCTTGAATCTTCCCAAGGGGAGGCCAGGTCCTGTTAAGGAAGGATCTTGGTACACCACCAAAAAGCTAAACTGCTAATTTTTCTTGCATCCCTTCCCAAGGGAACCTAAAGCCTTTTACCAGGGTATCTGTATACTGGGGAAAAGTAAACGATCAGACATTTTCACCACATCCCCAATTAACTGTCCTACTTGGGCCATATAAAAGATGGATAGGATTTAGAGAATAATAGTGGATTACTGTAAGCTTAATAGAGTGGTTACTAGCCAGTGGACTATTGCTGACAGCACCTCCCCCAACCCCCAGAGACCCTGCAGCCAGTGGATCATTTTCAGCAGCACCTCCTCCTTCACACCAGTGACCTCAATAGTCCAGGGACCATCAGCAACCCATCCATCACCTGCAGAATGCTGCTGGGCTGGTGGAAGCCTCAGCAACCCCTCACCCACACAGAGGACCTCAGCAGGCCTGCAACTGTGCAGTAAGTTTCCCCCTCAAGTAGAAGACATCAGTGGGCCAGCAGGAGCAGCAGTGCATCCTCCCCTTCAGCTGTAGGGCTTTGCAAGCCTGGCAAGAGTGTGGGTGAGTCCTTCTTCCATACAGAGAACACTGGGTGGGTTGAGGAGAGGACTGACAAGTCCTCCTTCAACATGGAGGAACTTGAAAGGGCCTGGGAGACACCCAGTGACACAGTAGGGTCTCAGTTGGGACACACAATATAGCCAGGTAAATCTGGCAGCATGGAACTATGTAAAGCCACACTAACAATAGGAGCTAAGGGTTGGCTTACATCAATAGTCCTGTACTAGTCAGCCTAGGGAGAATGTAAGACTCACCCAACAGGACCTGCAGGAGGCATTCAGGTGACTGGTCCCTCTGCTTCACTGAGGGACTCAGCAATTGGACAAAAATCACCCATACAGTAGGACCCTAAGACACATACAACAGTCAGTAGAGACTAGTGGGATTGAAAAACCAAATATTAAACCAAGAGATGAAAATGACAAGACAAAAAAGTAAAATGCAGTCTCAAACATCCAATTCATCAGGAACAATTACATGGGACATTGAAGTAGAGGACATTGACAGTCATACACCTAAAATTCCCAAAAAGATAGCAAGTGAAATAAAGAAACAAATTCATGAAGCTATAGAGGAAGTCAGATTAGAAATAATTTCTCAGGTAAGGAAAGAAATAACAACCTTATTAAAGTAATTACTCAGCATAGCTAGAGAAGACATAGATAAAAAAAAGTACAGGAGCATGGGAAAATGATGAAAACATTGCATGAGCAACCTAGAAAGCAAACAGAATGCATGAAACAAATTCAAAGAGATATTCAGGAAATAAAAAACTCCACTGAAAGCTGGTGAAACCATTTAAATGAAGCTGAGGATAGAGTTTCAGACTTCAAAGACAGGATTACAGCTAGTGATCACGAAAGGAAAGAAATTATAAAAGTAACAAGGGAGCATGAAAAAACAATTTAACAGCTTCAAGATGATGCAGAGAGAGCCAATATAAGACTGATAGGTGTCAATGAAAATGCAGGAGTCAACATAACTGACTTAAAAAATCTATTCCCAGAAGAAATAGCAGAAATTTTCCCAAACATGGGAAAAGATTCAGATATCCAGATAAGTGAGGCATATAGAATGCCAAACAGTCATAACCAAAATAAATCTACACCCAGACATAATAATTAAGAACCCAGACATGCAGCATAAAGACAGAATACTAAAAGCTGTAAGAGAAAAGACTCCTATCAAGGAAAACTCACCTATTAAGGAAAGCTCATTAGAATCATGGCAGACTTTTCAGCACAAACTCTCAAGTTAAGACAAGCTTTGAGTGGAGTATTTCAAGCCCTGAAAGAAAACAACTTTCAGCCCAGATTGATGTACCCTGCAAAATTTTCTTTCAAAACTGATGAAAAAATAAGATACTTCCATGACAAAGAACAATTGAAGAAATTCATCTCTATCAAGCCAATCCTAGAAAGAATACTGAAAGACATACTAGAGAGAGACAAAAATAACTACAGTTCCCAGAACAATAACAGAAAGAAACAACGAGGCAGGGCAAGCAATTAAACAAGGTGAAAAAGCAGGAAGCCAACAACAGAAAAATAACACGACAAAGTCAAACCAGTACATATCCATTATATTCATCAATGTAAACGGCCTCAATTCACCAATTAAAAGAAATACACTGACAGAATGGATCAAGAAACAGAATCCAACAATATGCTGTATGCAAGAAACACATCTGACTCAAAGGGAAACTCATAGACTAAATGTCAAAGGATGGAAAGCAATATTCCTTGCAATAGGAGCCTAGAAAAAAGCAGGCGTAGCTATCCTGTTTTCAGATAGTGTAAACTTCAAACCAAAAATGATCAAAAGAGATAAAGAAGCTCATTACATACTTGTCAGGGGAAAGGTTCAAGAGGAAGAGCTAACAATCATAAATATATATGCACCAAATACAGGAGCACCCAACTATATAAGACAAATACTAATAGACATGAAAAACCAAATATATAATAACACAATTGTAACAGGGAACCTTAATACCCCACTGTCACAAAGAAATAGATCAACTAGACAAAAAGTTGGCAAAGAAATAGCAGAACTGAATGAAACCTGTGAACAAATGGAATTACTAGATTTTTACAGAGTGTTTCACCCAACAGCATCATAATACACATTTTTCTCAGCTGCATATGGGACGTTCTCTAAAACAGATCATGTATTAGCCCATAGAAAATGCTTAAGTAAATGCAAAGGGATTGAAATTATCCCATGCATATTGTCTGATCACAGTACACTGAAATAGGAAATTAATGGCAAAAGAAAGTGCAAAACCTATGCAAACACATGGAAATTGAATAACAATCTCTTGAATAACCAATGGGTTACAGATGAAATTAAAGAAAAAATTAAACAATACCTAAAATTCAATGAAAATGCAGATACAACACACTAAAACTTGTGGGGCACACTGAAAGTGGTCCTAAGAGGAAAATATATAGCAATAAATTGTTACATCAGGAAAACAGAATGAGCACAAATAAACAACCTAATACTATACCTCAAGCTTCTAGAAAAAGAAGAGCAAGTCAAACCCAAAGCTCATAGAAGAGAGGAAATCATAAATATCAGAGCAGAAATTAATGCAATTGAGACTAAGAAAACAATACAAAGAATTAATGAATCAAAGAGTTGTTTTTTGAGAGAATAAAAAAATTAATAAACCTCTAGCTAACCTCACAAGAAAAAGAAAGAAAAAATTCAAATTCATGCATTAAGGAATGAAAAGGGAGAAATTAATACAGATCCCATGGAAATTCAGAAGATCATGAATACCTACTTTGAAAATCTTTACTCAAATAGGGTGAAAAACACAGAAGAAATGGACAAATTCCTAGAAATATGTGAATTACCAAAGCTGAGTCAAGAAGACATAACAGT
This sequence comes from Dasyprocta punctata, assembly GCA_004363535.1. Classification (NCBI taxonomy): domain Eukaryota; kingdom Metazoa; phylum Chordata; class Mammalia; order Rodentia; family Dasyproctidae; genus Dasyprocta; species Dasyprocta punctata. The sequence continues at coordinate 266 of RJWM01003011.1, read as the reverse complement.
TTCAAATAACTCAATATCAGATACTGAAATTGAAAATATGATTAAAAACTTACCAACAAAGAAAAGCCCAGGTCCTGATGGGTTCACAGCTGAATTCTACAAGAAATTTAGAGAAGATTTAATGCCAATACTCTTCAAACTCTTCAATGAAATTGAAAGGGAAGCAATCCTATCTCATTCCTGGATTCAAGTATTACTCTGATACCAAAACCAGAGAAAGACTCAACCAAAAAGGAGAACAATAGGCCAATCTCCCTAATGAATAT
>RJWM01003010.1:0-118949 GCA_004363535.1 Dasyprocta punctata | reverse complement strand
CCATACATACACATGTAATATTTTAGTATTTTCTCTATAGGAATACTTATAGAGATGCTTTTTTTTATCTATAGATACACTTACAGATGCAGTGCATAGATGCATATTTTAAAGAATTCTATTTGATGAGCTTTGCTATCACGTGTTGACAGGCCCTATTTCTGCATTATTCTAGTGCTAACAGCTCAAATTTTAATATTAATTGATTAATCAAGTAATTTTACTTGTCTACTACTTATAATATAAATTTGATTAATTAATTACATTAAGGGGCTGGAGGAAAGTACTGCTGGTGAAGACTGGAACTGAATGGTTATTTATTTGAACACCTCAGTGCACTAAGTTTGTTTTCATTTCCTTAAAGGCTGCAAGACTCAGAATTGCCCACCTTCTCCTGAAATGAGGGGGAAAAAATCTTCCGGTTTTACACAAGTTGCAAAATGCAGTGACTAATCCTTATAACGTGGTATTAGAGTCACGGGATGACTCCAGATAGCAATAGACTGTTTCCCATTCCCCTGGCTGACTCGCTGGGCTTTCTGTTTATCTAAGTGACACTTGTTTGAAATGCTGGGTGCTCCTTAGCCCTTTGAGTCACACATTGGTCTGGGAGCCTAGGCTTTGGCACTTTTAGCACCTCATTAATTACTAACTGTAGCAAGGTCCTGATGTTTTGCAACTTCCCTCCCTTTGTTGGGAAATCACAACCCCTTGCTAGAACCAGGAGGCAAGACAATAGTTATCAGCCAAATGTTCAATTCGGGTGCCTGTGACAAAGGCTGATTATCTTGGGGTCTTGTAATTTCTCTAGATATGCAAACTAGATAGGACAAGACAATTTGTTTTTATCTCTGATGTTCTTTCAAATTTAACACCAAGAGAAGTTCAGAAAGCACTTTCTTTACTATTGCATTTATATTCAATTAACTACTATTCAGAGAAGTTAAGTACAGTAATGGTTAAAGATTCTGGAAGGATAGGTGATAAAACAGAAAATAGCCTCCTGGTTCACACAGGCCCAGTAGCTACATCAGACCACTTTCAACTTCTTTGACACTTCTATCTGATTCTCCTGTAGACTGGCTCTCAATCTATGCTGTGCTCCATTGTCATATTTTGTAAATACAAGTCCTTGTCCTCTCCTCCAAAAAGTAAATTTTATTTATGTAATTAATTAATTTTTTTGAGATAGGATCTCACTACACAGTTCAGGTGGGCCTTAAACTGACTATGTATCCCAGGCTGGCCTCAAACATGCAGCAATTCTCCTTCCTCAGCCTCCCAAGTGCTGAAATTACAAGCATACACCACTACCCCAGACCAATGTAAATTTTAAAACTTCAAAAGCAAGGACTGTGTTCTGTAATATATTTGATCTGTACTACATGCTAGACTGCTTCACGTATTTTATGTGTATGTGCTTACAGTACATGGTACTTCTCATACTAAAAAATACAAGTAAGATTAGTGATGGTTTTATTTTATTTTATTTTATTTTATTTTATTTTATTTTATTGGTACCAGGGATCAAATTCACAACCTCGTGCCTGCCAGGCAGGCACTTAAGTCACTAAAATCCCCAGACCTATTTTTTGAGACAGGGTCTTACTATGCAGTTTAGGTGGGCCTTGAACTCACTTTGTAGCCCAGGCTGGTCTCGAACTCACAACAATCCACCTGCCTCAGCCTCCCGAGTGCTGGGATTAAAGGCCTGTGCCACCACACCTGGCTCCCAGTGATTGTTCTATAAATCAATGTGGAATTTCTTTTTTTTTTTTTTTTTTTTTTTTTGAGAGAGGGTTTTGCTATTCAATTCAGGCTGGCCTTGAACTTCCTTTGTATTCCAGGCTGGTCTCGAACTCGGTGATCCTCCTGCCTCACCTCTCCAGTGCTAGGATTACAGGCCTGTGGCACCATACCCGGCTCCAGTGTAGAACATTAAACACATTCTTGAATGACAACTACCATATTCTTATGAAGACTTAATCTGTCACACCAGCCTGATAGTCTATTTCAAGACAGCAGATACAGTGAGCAGATGTAATAAACATAATCTATATCAGTCTGAAATGTGTTGTCTTTCGTGCCGAATTCACCATTAAAGAAAGCATACATCCTTGAAATCAGTATTCCTCAATCTAAGAATCACATAAAAAGAATCCAAAGATAGCTTTCCACGGTCTAAAGAACACACACTCATTCCCTTTACACTGAATTGTAAGACACTGGATTAAGCATTCTCATTACTTCTTGTTTTCCTCCCAACCCCGGTTATCTTCTCTGCAAGACACCTCTCAGCACCAGGTCTTCCGTAAACACAGAGATTTAGAGTTGATAATCATTGGCTGATCTAGGTGTAGCCATGGGTCTTGATAGGAAGGAAAGGACATGGGTTGTCTGGAGACCTTCCTGCCCCTCCCCACGACCTGTCCGGTATTGTGGACCTGTACCTCATTGCACAATTTCTCCCTTTACTGTCAGCTTCCCTGCTTTGTGAGTCTACAGTCTCTTGTCATCTGATGAAGAATGGGAGGACGCAGATGAATACGAGTTTCCCCAAGGTCATCAGACAAAAGCAATGGAATCTCAGTGGCTGGTTAAATATACAGATGAATAGCCTTCTCCTCTGGAAATTCAGATTTCTGATTCAGTAGATCCCACACCTTGACTCAGGAATTTTTTTTCAAAGACTTTAGGTGATTCTTATCTCTAGGTCCATTTGGGGGAATAAAACAAAGTTTCTCACCCCTGGGGGCACACAAGTTTCCAGGGGAGTGTTTCAATCCTACCGATGCCCCATCACCAGCCTTTGATGTGATTCTGTTGAAATCCAGCCCATTCACCAGGGCTCTCTCGCAGATGCTCATCACCAGGAAGCAGCTTCTCAGACTGCAATGTGCATATGAAACCCCTGGGGAAAATGGTCACGATGATTAAGTACCTTGTGATTTAGCAGTTCTAGGGCGGGCTGAAAGTCGGCATTTTTAACAAGTTGCACTTGTAAGGAGCCAAAATCTCTGAACAGTAAGTACTGGGGATGGAACCAGAAGTGTGGCTGGTGCTTGTTCACTCATCCTTCTTCACACACGCACGCACACTCACATGCACACGATTTGTATATTTTTGGTCCCAGTGATGAGTAAGATGGGCAGCATGGAAGAGAAGCTTGGGGTAACCTGCTGACCTCACAGATGGAGAAACTATTCAGGAAACGCAGCGGAGGGTGTGTCACACACCCAGCACAGGCCCTGGAACCAGAACTCTCAGGAGTCCCAGCTGCACACGAAGGGCCTGCAGAAAATGGTTATTCCATCAGTCTAGGAGAAGAAAGAAGGGGTTTCCACCTAAGCCTTCCCTCGGACAGTCAAGTTCAACACCCATGCTGCCCTTTTCCAGTGTCTTCATAAATTTAGGCTTCGTTTGCTTTGTTTAACACTCGAGTCTGCAAAGACTGGGGCTGTGATTGAGCTGAACTCATTCCCTTTATTTCTCCATAGACTAAGAGCGACTGTTTTCCAGCAATCAGAAAAGTATATACAGAATCACATTTATGTGATTGACACATTTCTTTGGGTCTTCATCACAAATAAATGATGGACTCCTGAGGGCCTGCACTCTTCATTTCGTCGGTGGCATTCTTGTTACATTTCACACATTTATACTTCTGTCCACAGAGCCCAGCTCAGCATGCCCACAGATTGGCAGTATAGAAGTTGAATCCAAGGGATTTGAAAATAATAAATGGTTAAATTTCATCTGCAGAAAAATGGAATAATCCATAAACACACTGCCTTGTTTATTTCAACAGGCTATTATTTTGCTCTTAAGTGTGATTGAAAAGTAAAAATCAAGATCATTACAGAAAATTCATATGGAGCTGTGTAGGTATAAGAACAAATATGAGTTTCCTGAAGTAAATGTAGAAAGATTAGGTCTTCTTTCTAGTGTATTCAAAACTCACCTGACTCTAGAAAATAAAAAATAATTAAGAAATATATGAAAGTCAGTGAAGAATTATTAAAGAATGAGAATTACAGTATTTGATCTAAGAAAATAGATAAACATATCATTGCTTTACACTTCACAAAGAGTTCATCGTTCGAATGCAGTGAGGATCAAATAGCAATGTCTAATGAAGGTACTTACTGAAGGAATGGGAAATAGAAATGGATGGGTCAATGAACCACCAAGTCAACGAACGACTTTCACCCATCAGGGATACAGAACAAGAATATAGATTTCTTTCTTTTTTTTTTTTTTTTTTTTGGTACAGGGAATCAAACTCTCAACCTCGCACCTGCCAGGCAGGTGCTTAAGCTACTGAGCTAAATCTCCTGCCCTATTTTTTGAGACAGGGTCTCACTATGCAGTTCAGGCTGACCTTGAACTCACTTTGTAACCCAAGCTGGTCTCAAACTCACAATGATCCTCCTGCCTCAGCCTCCAAGAATATGGATTTCTGAAATAGAATGAGTGATAGATAAAACACTGAATGCTGAATGGAACAGTCCTCAGATCCTGGTGTAATTAAAAAGTGTCGTGCCAATAAAAAGGGATGGTTTAGCACCAGTCTTCCAGAAGGGCCTCAGGCAAACCATTTAATCTTTCCAATCTCAGTTTCCTACTTTACCAAACACTGGGTGACAGCCGCAAGCACTTCAATTCTACAATTCAATGAACTTTGCAAGTCAAAGTAAACTGGAACATGGCTGAAGAACCAAAGGTTTATTAATTCCTGGGTTTTGAAATTTCAGTCCAGTACAAAATTCTTATGTTGACATTTGAAGGAAATGAAATTGTTTTGTATTTCTGTTTTCTAAATTTGTTCATTGAGAAGAGTTTAATTTTTTGTCTTGTGCTGGCGATCGAACCCAGCGCCTCACTAGGCACATGTTGCACCACCGAGCCACGGGGCAAGTCCTGTTTGTATTTTCAGAGGTTTCGGAAGATGATATGAAGTTCTCTCCTCAAGAACTCTTCTGAGAAGGCGTGCACAGGAGTCTCTTAAGGATGCTTTCGATGTTCACCTGTCTCGGCTTCAGGTGGCAAGCAGATCTCTTAGGCTGGTCTAGTTCGAGTCTATTGGCGAGGACCGCGCAAAGCCTTGGGTAAAGGCTTCGGAAACCCCTTCAACCATCCAGAGCACCGAGATCGGAAAGGCTCAAGGCACTTCCATCAAGTATTTGCCAAGTGTGAAAAAGTCAGTTAAGTAACATCCATAGGGCTGTAAATAATTTTAGCAATGAGGCTATGGGAAAGCTATAATTACACATGCACTCAGAGACAGAGAGATAGGGAAAACAAGCTATATATTAAAACAATTGTTTGAAAGAGTAATGATCCTCAAGGCATTTTTTATTAGAAATTAGACCAGATTTGGATTTTCTAAATGTTATACTATGTATCTCAGTCTGTTTCTGCTGCTATACCAAAAAAGCTTTCATCTGAGTAATTTATAAACAATAGAAGGTTAGCCAGGCGTGGTGGCGCACGCCTGTAATCCCAGCACTTGGGAAGCTGAGGCAGGAGAATCATTGCGAGTTCAAGACCAGTCTAGGCTACAAAGTGAGTTCAAAGTCAGCCTGAACTGCATAGTGGCCAGGGATTTAGCTCAGTGGTGTAAGCACCTGCCTGGCATTTGCAAGGTTGTGGGTTTGATCTCCAGTACAAAAAAAAAAAAAAAGATAGCAAGTTATTATTCACAGTTCTGCAGGCTGGGAAGTCTGCAGCCAAACTGCCAGCAGAGTTGGTGTCTGCAAAGCTTTGCTCTCTGCTTCAAAGGTGGTATCTTCTTTCTGATTGAGTATTTTGGGGCACTCAGTTTGAAGCAGTGCAGAAATAATGAGGAGGACAACAAAGAACAGAAAGACCTTTAATGCAGGCATGGGAGAGACACACGCACTGAGAATGCGGGAGCTCTCTCACTAGACAAAGGATTGGGGATTGCTAATGAAGATTACCTTTTTGGGGAGAGGTCTGGTTAGCTGACAGTGATGGATTACTGTTATGGGTTAGTGTGTGCAGATTAGGGATTGGGGGATCTCTGGCATGTGTGGGAAGGAAAGACAGGAAGCTTATTTTTGGGCTTGTAGCACTAAGGAAGAAAAGGTGTCTTTTTATAGTCTCCTCGCCATGTTGAACCACCACCATGAGGATGTGGCAGATTTATGTGGCTAAAAACCTATCACTTGCTTTGTGCTGTTTTGTTTTATTTTGTTTCACTGTGTAATTCAAACTTATTGTGTAGCCCAGGATGGCCTCAAACTCCTGGCAATCTTCCTGCCTCAGCCTCCCAAGTGCTGGAGTTACAGGTGTGCACCACTATGCCCAGCTCAAAATTAGAATCTTCTTGACACATCCTCACATAGAGGAAAAGGCAAGGGACTCCACAAGCCTCTTTTATAAGGCATCATTCCAATCTATGGAGATAAAACTCTCATGAATCAGTTACCAAAGGGGAGTAAGTCTCAACATATGAGTTTTGGAGAGACATGCCCAGGCAGTAGCACCAGGAGCTTACACCATTTTCTGTTACTATCACAGACTACATGAGACCAAGAAATTCATCAGTGAATAAGGTTTGTTTTGGCTCAGGGTTCTGGAGATAGAAAAGGCCAGGCTTCACCATTTTTGACATCTCAAGAGGGCAGAGAGGCAGAAGTAGGAAGCAGGCAAATTCAGAAAGAATGCACGTGGTGTAAGAGAGACCCAAGGGAGAGCTGGGCTTGCTTTATAGCCACCAGCTCTCACAGTAACAAACTCACTCTCATGGGACCTGCATCAGTGCCTTCCTGGGCCTGGGGTCCCCAAAACCTAATTCCCTCCTAAAGAACCTCCTGTCCCACCATACTGCCTCACTGAGAACCAGTTTTCTCACATAGAAATTTAGGGCAACAAACCATATTCAACCACAGAACCATGTATTTCTTCTCAAAAATGGGAGATTCTAGATGACCTAAGATTTACAATGTTGCTTTTTTAAAAAAAGAATGTTTTGGTTTTTTTGTCAGTACTGGGGATCAAACTCACAACCTCATGCCTGCCAAGCAGGCACTTAAGCCACTGAGCCAAACTCCCAGCCCCACTTTTTTCATGACAGGGTCACACTATGTAGTTCAGTCTGGCCTTGCTCACATAGCCCAAGTCAGCCTCGAACTCGCAATGTACCACCTACCTCAGTCTCCCTAGTGCCGGGATTAAAGGCATGCGCCACCATGCCCAGCTTAAAAAAATGTTGATTCTTAAAAATACAATAGTAAAAATTCACAATAAAGTCATGCAAAACCCGTATGTCACTCTTAAGTAAGTTGGAGAATGAAATAACACCAAGAAAGTAAATTCATTGGTTTACCTGCCTACCTCCTTTCCTAAATCCTTACATTTATTTTGTAGGGCAAAATGGGTGCACCTTAATCCATTAAATGTTAGAATCATGGTATTTGCAGGTTTCTTCACCCTAGCATGATAAACTCTGTTAATGTCTTCTGGCAAGGCCTGGAGCTCTGTTGCACGCCTGTAATCCCAGTACTTAGGAGGCTGAGGCAGGGGGGTTGCTGTGAGTCTGAGGCCACCCTGGGCTACAAAGTGGGTTCAAGACCAGCCTGAACTGCACAATGAAACCCTGTCTCAAAAAGACGAAAAAAAAGTCTTCTGTCAAGGAAACGTTTACGTGTGGGTTTCTTTCTCTCTGTGTTGTATTCACAAGCATTGAGGAATGCTATCCTCATTCTTGAGATTAGAAGAAAAGTAAAGAAATAATAGTCTAAAGTTAAATGAATCTCTACAAAGGGAAACCTATATGATTTCCCCCAAGATGAGAATGTCCCAATGGTTTTTGTTTTTATCCATGAGCTCCAAACTATAAATACTCTTATTTATGAACCTAAAGGCAAATGTTTGTCCCAAAAGTATCCTGGAACTTTGCAATTTGATATTTGGAGTCTTCTAGTCTAGAATTGAAACTCAATTCACAGGAAGAACTAGTCTAGAATCAGAATACTCTCTAATGGCGGTCAGAAAGGCTAAACAGTAAACCTCTGTTTTATTTTTTTTTTTTTGTTATTTCAAATCAATGTCAATTTTCTGATTGTCAAAAGGCTTAGAAACTTTCACTTTTTTGTTTGTTTTTTTTTTTTTTTTTGAGACAGAGTCTTGCTATATAGTTCCGGCTGGCCCTGAACTCACTATGTAGCCTAGACTGGCCTGGAGCTCACAATGATCCTCCTGCCTCAGCCTCCTGAGTGCTGGGATTGCAGGCCTGCACCACCATGCCCCAGCAGTAAACTTTTAACTTTCTACAGAGATCTCTGATATGCACATTAGCTCTGTTGTGGATTAGAGATAACCCATAATTCTTTGCAGCACCTCCTATCAAGAGATAGGCTCTGCAAATCTGGAATCAAGACTGCCCCTGTGAATTTCCTTGACCAATCAAATGCAGTGGAAATGGTTTTGGAGGGCCTTCCAGGGCTCTTTAGACCCCCTGTCTCCCCAGGAATCTGTGCTCTGAAGACAAAAAGCCTCCTGGGGAGAAGCTGCCATCTTTACTACCTCAACTGACCTGACTGAACGCAGCATGACAGGGGTCAGGACAGTCCAGGATGACAGCCAGTTCTTGCACTAAGTCACGAGTGCACAGGTGACATTTGAAGCCACTAAGTTTAGGAGTAGTTTGCCACACAGCAGTGCATAATTGATACAAACTCCTTGGGAACAAAGTGCTTTGCTTCCTCTTTCTCTTCTTCCCAAACACTTCTCACCAGGTCATTTACTACAATTAAAATGCAACACTGGAGAAGATGACAAGTGACGAGCATCCGTGTAGTGGGACCATCGGCCAGCAGGACTCTTTTATTCCTCCCTATGGCTTGTGATTTCCCACATCTAGGATGCACCCTAACAGGCCCATGTGAAATCGAAATATGTTTCCAGAAAAAAAAGATGATGTGGAGGGAGAGAAGGGAGTCCCATTATACGGGAGCAGGGTCAGGACGCACAGCAGGGAACTTCTAGTGCAGGGAGGGCTGCATGGTCCACCGCGAGGAGCAGCAGGGAACTTTGGAAAAGGCCGCAGCACCCTGTCTGGGGGAGCTAAGCCCAAAGGAAGGGACGGAGGACAGCAGAACAGAAGCAGGCAGGCACCCAGGAAGGCCAACTGTCATTTCTTTGCTGGCTACTCTAAAGCGACTCAAGCCCTGCTAGGAAACAGGAGGAATGAAATGTCATTTCTCTCCCATGAGAGGAATCTGCCCATAGTGCAGCAACAGTAAACTGGTCAAATCATTAACCCACACGGACCCCCACACGGGTATCAGCCATTAACAGCGTTCCCACCCAGTCGGCACAGACGCGGGGAACTGGAGGAGGAGGAGGAGGTCTGATAACGCTTGCCTGCGGCTGCCTCCCTAGCAAACAGGCAGCCAACCGCAACCACTGACCTCCACGAAACAGGACAACAGAGCTCAGCCTCCATCTCAGGATCAAGGCCCGCCAAAGTGAAGGAAGCCTTCCTTATCCACACTGAGAGCCACCAGCAGTGCCTCAGCACTACGCTTACAGACGCAGCTGACCTCCTTCCCACCGCCCACCTCGCAGTGTCCTTCTTTCCCCCTCCTACAACAAGCTACACGGCCCTTACCGCAAGGCACGGGAGCGCTCATGGTGGATGGGCCTATCCTGCTTATGAGAGCTGTTCTCCTGAGGACAGGGTTCTAGTCATTAGAGTCTTGCATTTCCAGGGCCTAGCTCAGAGCTTGCCACATGTTCAGTGAATATTAAAATAAAAGTAGTCATGGGCCAAAATGCATCCATAATAACAAATATGAGCAGTGAGAGGCAAGTGCCCAGTGGAAACAGGTTTGAGTTATGTTTTATTTTTAAATATGAGTAGTCGGAAGAGGTGTTTCCTAAAACTTCTTGTTGAGTATGCCCTGATGTGCTCTTTTATTTCCATCATTTACTATGATATTGCTTTTCATTGGAACACCAGTGTAACCCAGAAAGTCATCTTTTCAACATTCTTGCCTTATAGGCTATGTGTAAAACTCTGCCTTAGCGGCTTAGTCTGCAGAAAAGGCACCATCAGCAAGTATTTGTAGGACGAATGGACAGCTAACTGACCTTAGAGGCCACCCTTTATTCCTTCCCAATAAGGTACCTATGGCTGACACAGGAAAAAAATAGAGTGACCATGTAGACATTCCTCAAATCACTATCAGCTTTCATTTTTTTTCTGCAGCTCTTTCCTGGCTGCCTTGTTTGCTCATTGCCTGTGTGTCTCCTCGTTTCTGATTGCCTGGTGCAATGTTGAACAGGAATGTTGCTCTGCTGTTCGTCCTGATTCTCCTTGCTCACACTGGCTTAGCCCGAGTCCTTGCTCTCACGCCTGTTGTGTGCCCAGTTCCCTCCTCTCTACTCCACAAGGTAGGAGGAGGGCATGGTTAGCTAAACACCAGCTGGAAATCAAATCCCAGCTCTGACACATCTGTGTCACTTACGGACCTCACAAGAACTCTTGAAACATTGCTTTTTATAAAATGACTATTTTTAATGGTGGGGACCAGGTAAGGGAAAGCAATAGATGATGCCAAGGCTCCCATGAGTAGGTGGAGCAGGGTGCCAGGTGGCCACTGTCAGGCCCCAAGAGCAAGGGGATGAGTGATGGTTTTGAAAGCATCTGGAGAGCTGGAGCCAAGACCTGCAGTAGCCCAGGACACAGCCACGGACAGTGATGCCAGACAGAGCAGGGCATGAGCAGCGTCCCCCTTTCCCATGTCTGAGCTTCCCCAGAAGCCCCCTCTGCTTCCAGAGGAAGGGAGCTTGTGTGACTTAGTCTTTGAAGTCCAACACCCTGAGGGACAAGAGAGGCAGAGAGAATACATCCTGGGTGTTAATTCAATATCCATAATACTTTCTCCATGAGTTTGAATGACTTTTCCTTTCTCACTTTAGTTTTCTCATCTATAAAACAATGTGTTTTGAAATAATGCATACAAATGCAAATGCATTTATTATTTTCTTCATCTAACATTCTGCACCATAGTACTTGGATGTCTTTGAGAGCAATTCCTCAATTGACAGCTGTAGCTGCAGCCACTCTTGCTTCACTGTTCACCTTTTGAAGAACTTTCTGGAGCAAGAGATGTGGGTATCAATCCTTTTTTTTATTTTATTTTATTTATTTTGTTTTGTTTTGGTATCAGGGATCAAACTCACCACCTTGTGCTTGCCAGGTAGGCATTTTGCCACTGAACTATATCCCTGGCCCAATCCAATTTTTTTTTTTTTTTTTTTTTTTTTTTTTTTTTTTTTTTTTTTTTTTTTTTTTTTTTTTTTTTTTTTTTTTTTTTTTTTTTTTTTTTTTTTTTTTTTTTTTTTAGACAGGGTCTCACTGTGCAGTTCACACTGGCCTTGGGCTCACTTTGTAGCCCAGGTTGATTTCAGACTTGCCATGATCCTCCTGCCTCAGCCTCCTGAGTGCTGGGATTACAGGAATGTGCCACTGCACTCGGCCCAATCTTTATTTTTAAAAAGGCATGACTAGGAAAAATAAAAAGTGAGTTTCTGACTTTGTATTCTAAAAAAGTAAGGCATGACATGGAATGAAAGAAAATTCTTTACTCAGGAAAGCCCACAGTCCTCCTCCACCTATGATTCTTAACAACAAGCCAAGTGAGTGGCATCTCTGGGCAGTGTGGGAGTCCTTTTCTCTGCTTTCTCAAGGGGTCTGCCTGGAATCCAGGACCCAAAATTCCTTCTTCCTTGGTATCCAAAGCCCATATATATATACAGAAAGATTAAACTACTCCTGGACTTGTCTTCTGGGAACAAAGTCATCTAGGATTCTTGTAACGGGTTAGGCGTTCCCAGAAAATCAACACATTTATAAGCAGATTTCTAAATCTGGACCCGTTCAATTAAACACAACTCTGCAAGTGAAAGTTGTGATGTCACACAACTAGAAATAGCATTGACATTTGCAATTACAAGTCTGTCTTTCTTTTTGGGAGATATTACCATTATTTCTGCAGCTAAAGGGGACCTCGGAAATCACTTAGTTGAATTGCCTCATTCTTCAGATGGAGAAACCTGGGAACCAATAAAAACACAGAAAACTGGGGTGCCCTGTGATCCCCAGGCTCCTCATCTAGTTCCTTTTTTACTGCAAAACACAGCCCCTTTGCATTAAAGCTCTGTAATCAAGCACAACTTTGAGGAATTAAATTCTTTATAGGGAGTATTATTGGATATTCACTTCTTAACTGAGGCCAGCAATCAACTGATCTGTGAAAGAAATGTTTTAAAACACAGGCATACCAGACAGTCCACAGTTTTATAAATGTCCCAGAACTTCATCTGGGAAGAAGAACATTCTTTCTTGTTGACAGTAAGTAATCCATCATGGGTCTTAATTTTCTTAACGCTATATAACCATTTAATCACTTTTTAAATTGCAACAATCATTCTATGTCCTTTTGTTCTCTTGAAATAGTAGTCGTGCTTCATCTCCCCATTTCAATGGCTTTTCAAATCCGTCTGCTCCGTGTTTCACAAATGACTTTAGCTGCATCCGTCACGCAGACTCAGCCAGCGGTACCTTGCTGACTTCCTCCTTCCCGAGGCTTCCAGATTCCAGCAACCAGAGAACTGAGCATTTTCAGAATCTGCATATTCGCTCTGTGCTATAATGACTGATGTCAGCCCTGGTGTTGCCAAACATCTCTCATCACAACTAGTTATAGCCCATTCCAAACGATGGGGCCCGTGCTGCCGCACTGGCGCACAACCCGGGCCACATATTTGCTGTATGGATTCAACAATATGACAATCATTTTCTTTCCTTAAAGTCCCACTGCTGCTATGGATAACAATGACTTGTTAGTGTTGTCACTGCCTGTTTGGGAAAGGTGGTAGAGGACAGAGGAGATATTATAGTAACCAGGGTAGGTAGAACCCTCTCTCCTTACCTTAATGATTCTCCTAGACTGAGTCTCTTAAACGCCTGCTTATCCAAATTCCGTGGAACAATTTTTTTTTTTTTTTTTTTTAGAAAAGCAAGAAGAAACCCTCTACTTCTACTCTGAGCCTATGGCTTTTAACTTGCTTTAGATTTGAGCTCTAAAATACTCTGCCAGTTACAGGCTTCTGTGAGTGTTGTTTTCTTTATTGGAAGAAAAAAAAAGTAGGTTCTACATTGCACAAAATAGGCCATAACAAGCCTTCTGTAAGCTTCTAGGGCAGCTGACGGAATTTCAGACTCAACCAGGCAAGTAAACACACATTTCATAGTACAGAAACGTAAGTCAGAAAAAAGTTATTCCAAAGCACAGTGTCAAGAAAGAGAGAATCTGCTCCCTATTGGTTTAATGTAACTCTTATATTTCCTCTGAACACTGCCTAGTCCTGCACAAGGTTTTCCTGCCCACTATCTAGCATTTCTTTGCTAGGATAGCTCAGGAACCGTAGCCTCTCACTGGGTGTGTGAATTTATTTACACTGTCATTCCTGTTCTCTTCCAAACTAACATGTGTCTGCAGAGCACACAGTTAAAAAGTAAGTGACTCTTTTCATGTTGATTTCCCCCAAAGCTGTTCACCAAGTTGCTTTTTTACATCCCTTTTGCAATCTCACCCCATCCAGCTCAAGTAAACCAGATTAAAAAGAAGTCTCTGGAGTCACTGTCAAAGGGAGCCTCCCATAGCCTTGAAATCCCCCACATTTTATGGTACGGAGATTCAGGATCTGAGCTATTAAGCAAGAAGGCAAGCAAAGCTGATGCAGACAGGCACAGAAAAATAGAGTGTTTTCTTCTTGAGATAATCATTATTGGAATTGTCCGGTTATCTGTGACTTTCCTGGTTCAAAGTGATAAACTGAAGTTACTCGCAGCTAGGCATTGTGCAACAACAGATGTGGGCACTGCTTATGTGTGTGTGTGTGTGTGTGTGCAACGCGCACGCGCATGCACTGGCGTGTGCTCTGTGGGGTGTTTAGGAGACAGTTCTCCCAGAGAAGGAAGAATGTTACAAATGGGAATTCTTACCAGTAAGGCAAAAAATCCAAAGGCAAAGTGATAACCTTCGTTTCTCTTCCAATCGATAGACTTTCTGCCTTCCTTGTACTATCAGGCATAAAGAAAATTATGCCTCCTTTCAAAATTCCAACACAAGTATGCAAAATAATACATGATGGTCAACTAAGGAATCAGCGTCAAAAGGCCAGTCTCTCAAATTCTGATTTTTAGCACCTTGAAAAGAACTGCACAATTCAAATTCCCTTTCTTTCACATTCAGGCCATCTCATCTCCCCACTCCTGCGTTAGAGGTGTACCATTAATACACCACTGAAGGACTCCAGGGACAGAGCAGTCGGGCGCATTGTGAACTTCCACAATGGGATGGATAACAGTGATAACCTGTATTTCTCTTCTAATTTATTGTCATAAGTGAAAACCACCCTGCAAGACTTAGTTGTTTGCTGTAAGGTTGGGGCAATCTCCTAAGCCTAAGTTAGCCGCGCATAAGAATTAGCAAGGTGTCTGTGAGTCAGGGACTTTCTCAACGTGACCTCCCACAGGTTTGGTATTGCATAGACCTGTAACAAGGCGAAGTGTACTGTACTCCTTCAGCAAGTCTGCTAAATCCATACACACGGGGCAGGTTTATATTTAAAATGCTGTGGGAGCCGGTGACCTTCGGCTACATACTACTGCGGTCACTACTGACGGCTCACGGGCTACAGCTGCTGGAGTAGAGAGAAACTCACCCTGGCTACCACCAGTCAGGGCGCGCACCGCCGGCCAGGAGCAGCCCCCAGTTCTGCGACCCCATTGTGACCCAGGGAGCCTTGCTCTCCGCCACCACGGGTCCCCATTTGTGCTAGGGACAGAGGATTCATGGAACTTCTCCTCCAAGACAGAGGACAGCTTTGCACTTACTATTCCCTGTTCACCGTGTGAGAAACCAAACCGCACAACAGATTGCCTAAGGAATGTTGGGAGACGGAGGGAACCAGAAACAGCTCCAAGCGAGGGCGAGCTGGCTACTGAGGGAATCGCCCGAGGGGAGGAGGCATCGCCCACAGCCGCGGGGAAGGCTGCTTTGGAAGGAAGCCGCGGCACAAAGCATTTCCAAGCGGACGGTGCGGAGCACACACGCCTCCCTCCGGTCCTCGCCCTCCGAGCAGGTAAAGCGTGGCCAAGATGCCCCGCAGCGCGCGGGGCTCCCTCTGCACCCCCTGCCCAGCGCCCGGCTGCAGCAACTCCTGCTGAACAAGAGAGCGAGGAGAGACAGAAAGAGACAGAAGCGACGGGAGAGAGGCCCAGGGACCTGGGAAGGGGTCTGCGGCCAGAAACCCTCCAGCGATCGGCCAGAGGGACGAAGATCCGCTGCCTGGGACCAGGCACCGGCTGCAGTGGGGCCCGGCCCCCCGAAAGTAGGGTTCGCCCAGCCTGAAGCTGCTACCCGAGACGAACTTGGGGGCAAGGGAGCACCCCATGCCCTGGATCTCAGACCCCACAGCCCAGCCTCCGCTCCCACCTCCTCTCCCGACCCCGGAGCCCTTCCGAGGGGCCCTCTTGGCCCGCGGGGCTGCACCCGCACCCCACTCCCCGACCCCAGTCTCCCCGCGGGCTCCGCGGCGCCCGGAGATGCTGCGCTGCAGACCCGGGACCCCGCAGGCGCCTCTCGCCGTCCCTCTGCCAAGGCGCAGCGCCTGTACTTTTCCAGCTCCCTCTTTCCCTCTTGAAATTGAAAGTTATTGAGGTCGCTCGGGGTTGTCGCTCAGCAGTTTCCTTCCCCGCCCCCAGCTCCCCGCCCCCCGCGGCCACCCCTCCCCTCCCCCTCCGCCCCTATGGGGTGCTCCCCGGAGCCCGGCGCAGCACTGCCGCGGCTCGCGCTCGCCCTCGCCGGCCGCAGCTCGGGGTCTCTCCGCCGTCCTCGGCCATGGCCGCGCTGCCCGCGGCGCCCGCGCCCCTGCGCTCCCGGGGCCCCCGCGGCCGCCGCTGACGCTCGGGGCCCCGCGGCCGCCCGAGATGCTCCTCGACGCCACCGTTGCTCCTGCGGGGTGACAGCCACCCCCGCGGCGCGGCCGGCCAGCGCAGTGTGAGGAGCTCGCGCACCCGCTGTCGGCGCCCCCGTCGTCCGCCCCGTCCGCGCGCCCCGGGGACAGCGGCGGAGACGCCCGCAGCCCGCCCGGCCCGGCCCCCGAGTGCGCTTAGCAGTCCGAAGCAGAAGGAGACCGAGAAGGGAAACCTTCCTGGGTTACTATGCACTTGCGACTGATTCCTTGGTTTTTTATCATTGTGAACTTTATGGAATACATCGGCAGCCAGAACGCCGCCCGGGGAAGGCGCCAGCGCAGAAGTAAGTGCAGCGGAGCGGCTCTCCGCGCGTTCGCTCCCCCGCCCGTCCACCTGTCGGTCGCCTCGCAAGCCCCGCGTTCGCTCCGAGCGGCGACCATCGGGCCCCGCTGCGCCCCGCGCACCCCGGAAAGAGGGCGGTCGGGACTCGGGTCGGTGGCGGCGCCCCCTCTCGCCCTTCGTCCTGCCAGCTCTGGGATCCGGTGCTCTGGGTGCCTCCCGCTCCACGCGTCACTTCTGGTTCTGGGAAAGTCCGAGCCTCGGTTAGATTTGCTTTAGGGATGGGGGCTTCACTTTGGGGGTGCAGACCGAGACCCCGAGCTCCACGCATCTAGGATATCCGGCTCCTCGCTGGGCTACCCGCGCTGCCCTCCGGTAGGAAGCGCCCTGGGTGGGCCAGGGATGCAGCGGCGAGCGCCTGCGCTGCGGCCGCCCGCGATACGCGCCAGGGGCAAGGGGCGTCCGAGTCTGCGAACTCCACGCCTCGGGGCCGTGCGCCCCCGAACCCCGGAGCCGCGAGGAGCCCGGTCATTCTCTGTCCATCGCGGCCCTTCGGAGTGGGTTCCCGAGTGGCGCGCACACACGAAGGGTGGAGTCCCCTGGAGCCTCGCGCTCCTTAGGGCTCTGGGGAAACCGGCTCGTGACAGCTTCCCCGCTGTGGTCCGCAGCGCGAGGCGGACATCGGAGCGGTGGGAATGGGGGCGAGAACGACGCCTCCACCCGCCCCGCGCTCCGGCGGGGCAAGACCTCTGCGGACCCGGAGCCCGGGCGGCGCCGGCACCGACCCCGGGGCACGGGAGGGGAAGCGGGGCGCGGAGGGCGCCGTGGTCGCCTTGGCAGCTCGCGGCTCGGCGCTGTGGTCCCCGGGGCGGATCCCCCGTGTCCGCCCGCAGAGCCCCTTCGGGCAGCAGCGGGAGGACACAGCCCGGGCTTGTGCGCCGTGGAAATTTGGTAATCGCTCCCCGGCCGCAGTTTGTCTCTGCCCTGCCCCTGGGCGCGAGGGTCCCCTGAAAGCTGCCTTTGTGCCTCGGGTTCTGCCAGACAAGGTCTGATTCACCTGAAAATAGCCTTGAAACCCGTGGCTGGGTCCGAGCGCCAGGGGCACCGGCCCGATCTCCCTGCCCGTAGGATCGCGGCGCGGGGTGCAGTCGGGCCTGAGCTAAACCCGTCGGGCGTCCGGTTTGTTGTTCTTGGACTCCGAATGTTTCGTACTCCTGGTGACTCTGCCACCCGCTCGGCCGCGGGAGGAGCAGTCGGCACGCGGCGCCTTGCGCACCCCAGCTCGTCTCCTGACCCGGATGGTCCGGGGAGTCGCGACGCGGGGTCACTGGGGACACCGAGGCCAGGGTGGGGAGCGCGCAGCCTCTTGCTTGCGATCGGCTCTCCAGCAATGGCCGGTCGGGGGTCCGAGCCCACTCTCACGGCGGACCCCTGTCCCGCTCACGCTGGCCCGAGTGGGGTGGCGTCCCGAGTGCCTCGCGTCTCGATTTCTGGGTCCAGGGCCCCAGTCTCTGACGGAAGACCTTCGGGAGCAAGCTGGCCGTCCGTCTGTCCCATCTTCCGCAGGAGGAGCGGGGTGCAGCTAGGAGTCGGGTGCGGGGAGGAGGGCTGGGGCGCAGCCGGCCAGAAGGTGGACGAACGGCAGGCGCTCACCGTCTCAAGGCCAAGTGCGAGGCGCCCTCTGGCTGCGCCCTGGAGACCAGAGGAAGGTGTGGGAGGGAGGAATGGAGCTCAGAGGGCGAGGATCGTGCGGGACGGGGCTGTTCCAGAGCTGCCCGGGGTGATGCCCCTCGCGCCTTCGCACTGGAACCTGCGTTTGCGGCTTGGCTTGCCGCGCAATCCTGGGAGAGGGGCGACCCCTGGCGTCCCCCGAGGAGACCGCCGGGGCGCTCTGGGCAGGTGCAGCGTTTTCCCGTAGGGTAGGGAAGGGAGGAGGCTGGAAAGAGCCTAGTCCCGAGCCTCGAAGTCAGGCTGCATGCGCGCCAACCCGCTTCGGGTTATTTCTTTGGAAATATCCGAAAAAGAGGGGATTGAAAAAATCTCTTCCCTGGTAAGAACTAAGGAAAAGGATTTGTAAAATTATAATAAGATGGTGATCAAATGTGTTTTAAAAGCGGCCAACGTTCCTATTTTTTTCTGCAATAGGTAACTGAGGTGAACGTATTAGAGTCTCTTTTGGCTCACAGATAATTTCACTTTTCTGAATCTTTAAAAAGCACCACGAAAAACAAAGGTACAAGTCGAAGATGGAAGGACAGTTTGCCAAAGTGTTCTTTTTGGATGGTGTCCTGAATGTTTTAGTAGCAGAGTTTACTGCATGCAGATCCTAATAGCCCAGAGAACCAATACTGGAAAAAGGCTGACAAAGATTTGACCTGTGTCCCTAAAACACACTTCTTCCCTTTAACAAGTCTTATGGAATTACCCTCTACTGTATTACAAACTAGTGTTTCCATTTAGAAAAGAAACAGTTTTAAAAGAGGAGTCTGAACCTATCTAATTAGAGTTGAATAGATGCGTAATAACATGATCTCTATTCGGATTGCTAAACAACTCTCAGAGATAAAATGCTGCGTTTCTTCAAGACAAAAATCAAATGCAGTCCTTATGGAAAACTCCCCAGCCAGCAGTGTTTTTTGAGGTAAGCCTTAGCTTGAAGTACAGGACGCTAAATCAAGACGCCTGGGCCAGTTTTTAACTCATTTCCAGTGTGCTAATAAGTTCGAAAATAATCTGTGACAAAATAATAATAGTAATAGTAATAATAATACCTTACTAGAGCATCACATTTTCCCTTGGATTCTGTACCTGAGCCCCCAGATAGTCACTTGAAATGTACAGGCAATTGTGAATGTCTCTATCTGACAGAGAAAGGCCCTGAGAAATGGGGTAAATGACCTGCACAAAGCCCTATAGCCAGTAAGCGGCGCTTGTTCTCTTTCCTGTACCTCACAATTAGTCACACTTTTATACTGTATGTTGATCCATGTTATAGATAGCAGGTTTATTAAGTAATAAAATAATTGAGGAATTAATTTGATGATCTGTACACTGATGAGTTGTTTAGAGAACAGCTGTTCTGCTAGATTTTTTTTTTTTTTTGAGACAGTCTTTCTATGCAGTTGAAGTTGACCTTGAGCTCACTTTGTAGCCCAGGCTGGTCTTGAACTTTCAGCGATCCTCCTGCCTCAACCTCCCAAGTGCTGGGATTACAGGCACACACCACCATTCTAGGCCCTGCTGGAAAATTTTGAGCTGATACTGATATGTGTTATGCAATGGTGACCAATGTTAAAGTATTAAATACATAATAGTTACAGTGATGCTTGCTAAATAAAATAATGTTATTGTTTGATGACCCAGAAGACAGCATAGGTTCATGCTGTGCCAAAAGGTTTTTGTTAGAAATAATCAATAGCCAATTAGAACCTTTTTTGTTTGTTGCCATCTATAATTTGGGTTTTTATTGCTCAGATTGTAGATAATTGCAAGTTTTAAGATACCATTATATGTGTAATAATTATAATGTATCCCATTGCATAATCTATAAAATGACTTGAAGTTTTTCATAAAGAATTCTGAAAAAAGGGGAGCAGGCATATAAATAAAATAATTTTCATGGCAATAAAATAAAAACAGACAATTAGAATATATTGGTCATTGCTTATGATAATGTTGCAGATAGAGTTCTTTGAGATTTGAATACATTCTTGGGGATTATATTGTTAATATTGGAAAATAAGTTAACTGATCAAATTGAAAAGTGTAATATTAATTTTGAATGAAATTTGACTTGGATATTGTCTACAATACAATTTTCCATCTGTCTACATTTGTCACCAGATTACCTCGTTTTTGAGAAAAACATCCTACAGATAGAGACATGAACAAAATTTGCTAGAAAATGTGTATTCTGTGACATATCATGTGATATCATTATAAATCAAAGAAACATTCAAACTCAGGCCGTAATGGAAAATCTAGATACAAGCAAAAATCATTTATCTTTGTGAATTCTAATTCATGCATCATTACATTATCAAGGTTGTCTCCTAAAATATCCTGTTATGCTATTTTAATTGTTTACTTATTACTTCAATAAAATTTTACTAACCACTTTAGAAATGGTAGTTTTGAAACACTGTTATTTTAGTGCCAAGTTACTCTACCTGGGACTGTAAGAATAAGTGTGAAAGTGATTCGCTGTTATTATTTGATTATTCATTTAGGCATGAACTATGAATGGTATTTCAACTTTTAAGTTGATAAACTTTGCTACATCATTTCTCCACCAAAGATTTTCCCAGTGTTTAATATTCTACAAATTAGCTCCCCAGAAAGCAATGAATAGAAATTATGACATGTAGTAAAATTTGATTTTCAAGTTATTATGGGGAAACCATGCTATATTGCTACAGACTGGGTTTGTCTCGTCATTTGATCATTTTAGATGATTGGTATCTGAACAGAGCTCTCAGATTGCCACTAAATGTCTGAAATATTTTCTAGTGAGCTGTCTAATCTTTTTTTAGGTACAGTGGTTCTTTTCAATCCTCTATAATGTAAAGTTGTCAGAACCGCTTGTAGAGGTGAAAACCAAAGATCCCTATGCAATTATAACACCGACCTGTCAAAAAAAAACAACAAAAAACCTATTACATAGTGATTTACTAAATGGTCTTTTCCCCTGTATCTCAACCAAAGATAATTTGAAAACATTCCTCTGATCTTCTTTCCACTTTCTCACTGCTCATTCACACATCCCATTCCCGGCCCCTAAAATAATCCTTTTCCAAGTAGCGAATTCTTGGAATGCCACCACAGTGAATATTGTGTTTCATGAAATGTAAGAGTCAACTTTGGTTACTATTAGGAAAATATCATTCAGTTTTGAGAACATGGTAAAGATCATGCCAGACAGTGTGTTGAAATTGTGTGTTTGACTTGGTTAGGGCGATTTCCTCTAATAGTGTGTTATATGTTGGCATTGTTTCAGAAAAGATAATTTGAAAAAACAATATTGCATTGTAAATTGCATAGGTTTATTTTTGCCTTGCTCCTGATTTTGAGGGAAAATGTAGATTGCTTTGTTGTTTTTTTCAAAAGGATTAACAGGATCAAATTACTTTCTAAAATTTGCCATCTGTTTGATATATTTTACAATTTATGCTTAATAAAATATGTATAAAGTGTACACTTAAGAAAGGTGCTACCTATACTTTGTATTTATTTCATTCCATCATATTTTTTCACTCAGGAATATTACTAGCTCTTTGGTGAAATTAGTCATCTAAAAGTGCTAAGAATGATGGGATGATCCATTGCCCAAGATTATGGATGTCCAGAGAATGCTAAATACCCAGGTCACTGAGTGATAAGAAATCCCTTTTTCTGCCCTTAAAATGTCTTTTTTTTTTTTTTTTTTTTTGTGGCACCAGGGATCAAACTCACAACTTCACACTTGCCAGACAGGCACTTAAGCCATTGAGCCAAACTCCCGGCCCTAGTTTTTTGAGGCAGGGCCACACTGTGTAGCTCAGGCCAGCCTTGTGTTTGCGCCCTGTGCTTGCGTTGTAGTCCAAGGTGAACTCGAGCTCACAACACTCCTCCTACCTCAGCCTCCCGAGTGCTGGGATTAAAGGCGTCGTCCACCATGCCCGGCTTTCCCTCAAAATTTTAACAACATGAAACTTTTAAGCAAAATACCTGAAATCTTTCCATATGTGATAAAGTTTCAATAATTCAAAAATTCATTAAAAATACTGTATACTTACAGGTACCTCTTGTCTGATAAGAGCATTTCTTCATTTGCAGTCTTGGCAAGGGGTGTAGTTGTCACTAAAATTGTTTTGGAATTTAAGGAAAACTCAATAGTACTAAAGAATACGATTACCCAATTATATATTTATTAGTTGCAACTGTCTTTATATTTTATGCTACACTGTATTCTTCAAAGCATTACCTTATTAGTTTTCCATCTGACCTTTGAGAATTTGGTGAAGAGCAAGTATGCCAAGTTTGTAGTTGAGACAGATTCAAGAAGAGTGAAATACCAGTGTGCAATGGGAAGTGCCCACTGAGAAGCTGACCACTGGGGCTGTAGGTCTAGCCCTGCTTCTGCTACTGGAAAACCCAGGTGAATCACCTTGCCATGGTTGGCCAGATTTAGAAAGCCGAGCAAAGACAGTGATCAAAAATTGACATCAAAGCCATCCCAATAGTCTGCTGAACTTTGTAGTCTTTTAATATGAGGATATAAGGCATGAGTGGAGTGTTAAATAGTCCTTCTCAGCTTGTTTGTCTTCAACTAAGTTTTTCAGATAAAGATTAAGAATGAAAACACATGTAAGCATTCGTTTAGTATAAGTAAGTTTATGATGTAAGACTTATCATGTAATGATGCACTAATGAATAACTCGTAAAACTGGAGAATGAGTTAACTATGCTCTGTCTCATTCACAGCGTCACATGTCTGAAAACCATAACCGTGGCATCAGTCAGCACATGCAGTCTACAGCAGTTCATCTCCTCCTTGGGTATAATATCACGGGGACTCAGCTTGTGAGACCAAACAGAGGAAGGTTTTTTGGCTTCCATGCTGTGGCAGACTTTCAGAGGTGACGTGGGCTGAAAAGGAAAAACCAACTCAGAGAGTCCAGCTTTGAGGCAGTGAGGCACTTTTTGCTAAGACAGTGAGTGATTGAACAAGAGGATATATACACTGCAGACTGATTCTGATTGAATCAATGACTCTTGGCAATTAATTGGATGTGAAAGAGAAACAGAAGGGAGGTTATCTTTGGCACACTGAAATACAACGGCCTGGGTGGTGGTGAGTGGAAAAATGAGAGACAAATCTGAAGACTGGAAGGAATGGAGAAGTAGGTTTGGTGGAAAATTTATTTTGCTTTTAAAACTTCTTTAAGGAGCCAGTAGGACATTTAGGAAGTCACAACCAGTTTCAGAGGGTATTGAGGACTGAAGCCGAGAATTTCAGAGTCACTTGCCTAAAAAAGGTGATCAGATATGTGAGACAAATATTGTGATGCTTTGTTTCTTGTCATCAAAAGTGTTTGCATTGCCAGCACTGAGACCCATTCTTTTGTGGTGGCATGAATTTAGATGAATTACATTAAAACACTTTAATACAATTACAGAGTTTAATATATCACTTGTAACTATTTTCTCATTTTTATAGCATTCTGTGTTTTGTAAGATAATGGTATCTGGTATCATGAGTTGCGGTTGTCAAATTATCAGATCTTTCAGTCAGAGGTTGTACTTGGAAGTACATTACCTATGGAACTATGTTACTATGTTGCAGATCATTGAAAAAACTTCATGATGAAAAATAAGTTTTTTGGGGGGTTTATTTTTGAGACAGGATCTCGCTATGCAGTTTGGGCTGGCCTTGAGGTTGCTTTGTAGCCCAGGGTGGTCTCAAACTTATGATTATCCTCCTGCCTCAGCCTCCCAAGTGGTGGGATTGCAGGTGCGCACCACCAGGCCTGGCAAAAAAAAGTAAATAAATAAGACTTTATAAGTTGTAAAAAATAATTTTTTGAACCATATCATTTAGACTTAGCATCTACTTATAATAGTAGAATTCTACTTTCAAGCAGATTTCTCTATAAAGTATGCTGTCTTAAGAGAATCTAAGGATGGTCTAACACTTGGAATCTTCCCTATTTACACAGTGCAGCCCCCCCTAACTAATTGTCCAGCCTGAATCATAGCCAGGCGCAGCTTTCTCTCTTTTCTCTTCTTTGCATTCCAGGACATTCCGTTCTCCTGTTCTTCTGAGCACCTGACATGGGCACGGATGAGATTTAGTTACCTTTCTACACCTTCCTGAAATGAATGTGCAGTAATGCAGTGTGTTATATCCACTCCCAAAAGCTGTTCCCAGAAAACTAGCTCGTAAGCATATTTATAATTATACCCCAATACAAAGCACATTCCCGAGAGTAAGTGGTAAAGCAGCCCCCATTTTATAACCACATAATACAAACCATCACCACACAATATAAAATAACAGAATTTGTCAGCTGCTTATTTTAGGACACTGTTTTCTTAACATAGGCCCTATAAGTCGGTCAGAAAAAGAATGGTAGTTTCTCACGTCTCGTCTTGATGTGTATTCACAGTTGTTTTAAAGTGTTTTGATGAGAAGTACCGAAACAGCTGCTGTGTTTCAGTTACCTGTGAAGAGCAAAGCCTTTCCATGGTGCCTTCGCAGTAACGAGCCCCAGTCCTCGCGGTCCCACTGGGAGGAAGAGCCAGCTGTCACCCTGTCTACTCAGTCACTCCGGCACATGGGGGGCACTAGGGATTCAGGCTCGATCCTTCCAAACTGCCGCATTCTATAGCAACCATAGGGACTGGGACTTGAGTGGGGATGTTTTGTCAAACCCTCCTTCTTTCTCTTATTCTCCCTTTCTGGCTCGTTCTTTTAGTTCCCTATATGATGAACCACAAGTCTCTTTGAACCTCTCAAATGTAGGACTCACCCCTGCATCTCTTCTCTCTGCTCCTCAGCCCCTCGACTTAAATCTCCCCTATTGTTGGTTTGCAAACTTTAGAAGCTGCTGATTGTTTTCAGTAGAAGCAACAGAATTACAAAGTTTATTTGAAATCTTCTAAAATTATTTCCCCCAAGTACAGTACATATAACCGGGGGGAAGATTATTAGCTTAGGCCTGAGAATGTGGGCAGAGTCTATAATTTTGTAGTTAAATATCAAAAACCTTCTATGTAATTTACAACCACAATAGCTCTTTCACTGCCTAATGCATGTTATCCCAAAAAGTTATCTTTATGATGCTTTGTAAAAATCTGTTATTTGTATTACTTTTACCCTGAGCCATAAGAGCAGCTTTTCCTGAGACCTTTTCTTGATGGGCCTGAGCTCACATTAGAATCACCTGGAGATTTTTTTTTAAATGCCCAGGTCCCACCCTAAACAAGACGGGGGATCTGTGGGGCCAGGGCCCTGGTGGCCTTAGGTTACAGCAGTGCCATGAGGCTCCTATGCAGCGGAGAAGGAGACACAGAGTCAGAGCCTCCTTAATTCAAGAATGACTGCTGCAGCCCAGCAGCTGTTGAAAATGCCAGTGTTATAAGGGATAAACAGGCAAAATAAACTTGCATAGCATGTGATAAAGGCATACATCATTTGAACAAATAGAACGAATACTTGTTGAAAACACAAAGCAACCTGGAAGCCCTGTTTGGTAGTCTATCGATGGAGGATAGAAAAACTTGGGACTCTCACTTGTGCAGACGAGGCTGTCTGATGGGATTGTCTCCATTGAAGGGTCCCCCCACCAAAAAAAAAAAAAAAAAAAAAAAAACCACAAGGTGCGCACAGCAGGACTTGACAGGGAACTGAACAGATTCTGGCCCTGTAGAATAAAGACACTGTCACTAGGAGAGATGCTATGAGGGGAGGAGCTCTGCTTGCTACTGTGCTTGCTGTGGTGGGGAGGAATAAACACAGTGACTCTGCAGGAAGGGGCACAAGCCGTAGGCAAACATTTTCAGAGCTACTTAATGATAAACAACTGGGTTTTTCTTTCTTTTTTTTTTTTTTTAAATGTCTCACCAGATGATTGGTAATGTACCCCAGCTTCTGCCTGGTGAGGAGAACCTTAATGGTTATGAAACTGCCTAAGAAGAAATAAACATCCCTTTTTATCATAGTTTCTGTAACTCCTAACTTTAGGTCAACTGTGGCAATCAGTGACACGAGTATGAATAGCATAGTTCAGACGCTAGCTTAAGGGGCCAAGTGTGGTAGGACGTTGATTCAGGAACCTACTGCTTTTACTTCGCTCCTCATGAGTAGCTGTCCTCATTAAATCTTGTTCATTATTCTTTTTGACTGCATGGGGGAGAGTTTCCTAACCTTGACATGAATCGGAGGAAAGATCCATGTAAGAGTGAGGTGGAAGTCTGGGCTTCCTGTCAGATTTAATTTTGCTTGTTAAGGGGGCTCTTTGGGAAAATTTGGGTTCCAGTGAGTCACTAGGCCAAATGCTAATAACCACAATTGCCAGAAGTAATTATACTGAGGGAAGCCAGGTTCCTGGGGAGGAGGGGGTCATCAGAGCATGTGCCTGAGCCATTGCTCTGTGGTTGGACCTAGTTACTTGTCCCTAAGGAGTGGGAGCAATCAGGAGTTACAGAGAGCAGGAAATCCACCAGAAAACAATGCTTTCCCATCAGTGCTTTCCCCTCGGTGGGTCATCCCCCCGTAAGCATGCAAGAGATGAAAATGGGCCGCCAGTTTGTGTACAGTTTACGTTCTGTCCTCTCATAAACCACCTGCCTGCCTGCTGAGCACAGAGCTCTTCCAGAGAACTTCCCCATCACCCTCAGCTCTCCTCCCTTCCTGAGCAGATAAAAGAACCCAAGGAATTCAGCCCAAGCTTTCATAAAAGAATTCTCTTACTAGGAGGGAAAAGGAAGGGAATGAGTCTTTGTAAACATCCTTGAGTTAATTTAGATAGATTGTGGAGGGAACGTTTGACAATAAGAAGATGGTACTACATTCCAGCAGAACAGCAGTTCTAAACTCCAGAGCTAAAAAAGGCCAGGAGTAATTCACTTGCTCTTAAAATGACACCTTTTAGAAATGTGATGCTGTAGGTAACTAAGGAAAAATTATCAACAAGTGATTGTGATTGCCATTCTAAACTTTCATTATATGAACAATTAAAACATGGTTACATTTTTCATTGGAATATATTCAGGGAGCACAAGTATAGTATATCTGTGCTTGACAACCAAGGTGAATGTTTTCCTTGAAAATTATAACCATTTCTTTGAATATCCAGAAAGGATATTTTATTAGCTCATTTGATAGATGGTCACTATCCTTAAAATTTCTAATTCCTTTGTGATTCGGAATGACTTCAGTCTATTTCCATACTACATTGAGCTCAGAACATTAGTTCTCTGTTTAAACATGTGGATGGGTGATATTACTTAATTTTAAATATACAAAGAGGAAGTCAAATTCTTTAGCCAGGATCTTCTGTCAACTGACAATCTCCAGGTATCAGTTTGCAAATAAACCCTCACCTCATGCACTATCTGTACAAAAATATAGAAGAATGTATTTATTTTTCTTTAGCTTTCAATTTGACAGTACGGAAATCCGAGGAGAATCCTAATTTTCTGAAATTTAACTGCACAACTTTGATCTATTTACCCACACTACTACTTTTATGGTATATAGTTATATATAAATGATACAGAAAAAAGTTACTTGGCCACAAACTAATTATATGCATATTAAGCAGCTAGATACTTGCTTCTTATAGGGTATAGTTTTCTTTCTCACTTTATGATGATGTTTTTGATCCAGAGTTTAAAAGGACCCACATGATCTTTTTTAAAAGAAGAAATAAGACCTAAGGATGGTATCCAAAGCCTCTTTGGCCCGAATTCATGTATTCTTTTTATGCCAACCTCAAAATGATAACTCTTAGCCCTTCCATGAAAATGGAATACAAGTTGAAAAGGCCCATCTCTTCCTCACAGAGAGAGCCAACTTCCAAGTCTACCCCAAGCTTGATGCAGATCTAATCTTTTAGAGGGTTGTGTGGGATTCTCTTGGAGTCCAATTGAGCTTCCAGAGTCCTTACCCCTAGCACAATCACTGGCATCTGCCGTTAGACCCAATGCCAAGCCTCAAGGACACAACCTTTGATACGTGTATGTTTTCAGACATGTGGGCACCATGTGCCCATCCCTGAAAATCTATAACTTCTAGGGTTTCAAAGAGAAGCTCCATGCCATTTCAGGCTTCTACTATCTTCAGTATCTAGGTGGACATTCATCCCGCTGACATTCCAGGAATTCACTGAAAACTGTTTGCCTCTGAATTTTATTGCTTATGCTACAAATGGAGTGCATGCCATCCCAGAAAAGTCTGTAGTAGTTATTAGCCAGACTGTTGAATTTATAGGCCACTGGGCACAAGCACTTTTGCTCATGAGATAAGAACATGTTTCCAATGGATATCGCCATGATTTTCCAATGCAGGATATTTTCCCCATCCTTCTTAGCCCAAATTCATTTCCTCATCCAAACCACTGCTTAGATGAGTTGAACAGCCGTAATTTTAGAATCTTCCAAAGAAAAAATAAACACACAGACAGCTGAGTTAATTTATAAAACACTGCTGCATTTATTTTGGCAGATTTTACTTCTCTCCCCAGCATACAGTCCTTGTGTGCTGACTCTACTTAGCAGCTTAGGGAGGAACAAGTTATTTCTATTTATTAAGCACCTTGAAAGTCATTGCACAGAACAAGTTTGGTGTCTTTCTTATATAAGTTTCTTTTGCTCATAGATAATTTACTTGCTGGGTCTCTGAAACCTATATAATATGTTTTCTTTAAACCTGAAGCAAATGCAGAGTCGTTTTTACAAGAGCAATAAACTAAAGTGGCTATTCAGATACTTCACTTGGATTTCTCTGCACACTGAAGTACCATTTTGTTAATACAAACCCTTCATATTTTAGTAGGCAGCACTCTGAAAGGCTAGGGCTGCTTAAAATTATATGACCAGGAATCTCCCCTCCTCCCATCCCCACCAGCCCTCTGATCCTGGGACAATGCCTGCAGTTTTGCAGGATTCACTCTGACAACTGTTCTGGTGTAAATATTTAGAGAAGTCCTTTCCATTAGAGATTAAACAAAGTATAAGTAACAGTTTCACTGTTCCTAGAGGAAAGATCTTAGGAACACTTGCAACAGCAGAACTTGTGCTATAGGAGGCACAGATTATGATACTGTAGACCGGATGAAGGAATAAAGGGAAAAGAATAAAAAAGAGAATTAGAAAGGACTGTGTGATTTGGACTGCGACATACCACTTTTAAGTTACCACTGTAGAGATGGCGATGTTTGAAGTGAACAGGATGTAGAGAAAATGAGTTCATTTAAAATGGAAAATAGTTAAAAAAAAAAAAAGTGGCTCCTAGTGTTTCAGTGTTTTTTAAGAAAAGGTGGCAGGGAAGACAAAGGTGGGGGGAAGGCACCCCACTTCAGAGAGAGTCCTTAGCCACTTACCCGTGTGCGCACCAAAGTGAGGTCACATATCTGCCATCTAATCTGATGTGGATCTGGTCCCTGTATTATTCAAGATCTGCTAAAAAAGACAATGATTGTTCTGGAAAGCTTCCATCAGTCTCACTTGTTAAACAGCGTGGCACCCCAGGTCTGAGGGCTCCAAGCTGGCCCGTGTGCCCCTCTGAGTGAGCATTCCATACACAGTCACCGGCAGTACCCAGGGGCCTGGTTCCAAGACCCCGCTTAGAATGCTAGGTCTCCCACGTGTAGGTCCCTTGTTTAATGTGGCACAATACTGTTGTATGACTTGTGCACTAGATCCTTCCCTACTGAGGTCATCTCTAGCTGTGTGTGGTGGTGCATGCCTGTCATCCCAGCACTCAGAAGGCTGAGGCAAGAGGATCACTGCCAGTTCAAGGCCAGCCTGGGTACAAAGTGAGTTCAAGGCCAGGCTGGGCTACAAAGTGAGTTCAAGTCCAGCCTGAATGACAGCAAGACCTGGTCTCAAAAACAAAAACAAAAACAAAAACAAAACTAACTAAGAAACTTAAATCATTGCTAGGTTACTTATAGTATCTATTTTTATGTCTGTAACAACCTTTTAAATAATGTTGACTCTCGGTGGAATCTGTGGGTGTGGGACCAAGTGTTTAAAAGGCTGACCCTACTGGAGATGACAGGCTAAGCAATTTAAAAATTAGAAACTTCACAGGCAGAGTTTCAGATTAATTTTAGTGTTAGGAATCCCTGTGATACCTGACGAGAAAAGCTGTATACCCGTCAGAGCATGGGAGTAGTTTTCTCCTGATGCCTACTTTAAAATACAAAGGCTATGAGTTTAATTCAGCTTGTTTGTTAACAAATCACTATCTAAGATTTCTCCTTGGTATCTACAGTTTTCTCTCCTGTACAAAGGGAGACTTTTAAAACTTCATATTAAATATTTTTCCCATGAAGACACACTTTAGAAAAAAAGATTCTATATAAAGAACTTTGAAAAATATACAGTGGGATCTCATTTCTCCTTGTTTTGCTCTAAACATATAACAATAATCATTCATTGCTGAGTTTCCAGTTGACTGTCACCAGAATCGTGTATGTGTCTGAACAAAGAAAATGATACAAATGATCTATGGTTAGAATGAAAACTTGATTGTTCGAGGAGTATCCTTAGTTACTTTTTGAGTTGCTGAGACAAAATACCTGACCCCCACAGGTTAGAGAAGCAAAAGCTTATTTCAGCTCACAGTTGCAGAGGCTTCAGTCTGTGGTCAGTTGGCTCCCGGGTAGAGCAGCACATGGCAGAGGGCATTGCAGGGAAGAAAGAGTCTATGGGATGGCAGGATGACAAGCAGCAAGAGTCCTACAAGGCGCCTTTTCTCTCTCCCTTTCAATCCCAAACCGGCTACAAGCCTATCCACTGGTGCCACCCACACCTAAGCCTGGGCTTTCCTTATCCACACCCAGAACTGGGGTACCCCATTTAGGTACCACACATCGTTAATCCCAGTACTACACACCCTAGGTCCAGCCACCTTCGAGAAGTCCCACCTGCATGAGACTCTGGGGGGACATCTAAAAGGCATAACAGGATATAAGCCATAACAAGGCACTCATATATTTGAACTTCCGCTTTTGGAATCTATGTCTTCTTGGCTTAGACTCTAATGAGAGAACTCCACATTAGCAGAAGGGATATTGACCTCTGTTTTAAACCCTGCTGCATAATTATACAGACCAAATCATCTGGTCTGTCATTCACTTGCACTCTTTGTAAAATGGAAAATGGGCCTCCTTTTGTTTATTGAAGGCAGGAAGCTAATCTTGAAGTCCCTTCAACAGTAAGATGAACAAACTTTTCTTTTATTATTATAATTATTATCATTATTATTATTATTTTGTCTTTTTGAGATAGGATCTCACTACGCAGTTTAGACTGGACTTGAGCTTACTTGTAGCTCAGACTGATGTCCAACTTGGAACAATCCTCCTGTCTCAGCCTCCTGGATGCTGGGATTACAGGCATGCACCACCATTCCTTGCTTTCCTTTTTTTTTTTTGCAGCATATTCTAACCTTACATAGTTCTCTGTCAAGATATCAAAAGTGTGAGGTTAGAGCTTGAATTCAAAAGTATAGTTTCTCATTGTACTTTCATGGAATGTTAGACCATATTTTAAGAGCTAAGAAGTCAAAAGAAAAAAATCCTGTTGGAGAGGAAAACATAGGAAAAAAGTGTAACTGAAAGCCCTAAAATGTCACAAATTCATTACTCTCGTAAATAATTAAGCTATTTATTGAAATTTATTATGTGCTGGTATTATAAAAGTGAAAAAAATTTCTGCCCTTTTAGTACTTCACAGTGGTTAAAATATGGAAACATGAATATGAATGGAGTTAAAAATTAGTATTTGATAACAGATAGAGACCATTTCTAAGCTGTGGAATAACTTTTTTAGGTTTGTTTAAACAGAATTGGTGGGCCAGGGTCGCCTGCCTGGCAGGTGCAAAGTTGTGAGTTCAATCCCGGGTACCAAAAAATAAAATAAAATAAAATAAAATAAAATAAAATAAAATACAGAATTGAAAATTAATTGCATGGTTTATCCTAATCCAGAGCCAGGTTTTTCTCTGGAAAACAAGGGCCCTAGACAGCACTGTGGGATGAAGAGGGAAGGGAAAAGGATGATCAATGGAAAGCACTGAAACTTATTAGGCCTCTCAGTACTTTCCCATCTGGAGATTTATGAGCGGGGAACAACAGTCATGGCTCAGGGTGATGGGTGTGACAGTCACAGGAAGTGTGTGCTATGCACACTGTAAACGTTGCTGGCATTGTCAGGTAAAGCTTGGGACAGAGTGGCCCAGTTTGGCAGAGCCAATTTCCATTTTCAGCAGACTGATTAATTTGTTTTAAAAATTTTTTATAAAGAGTATATAACAGAATAAAAGCAATCAAATCAAACCAGTGTAAGAGATACAGTACTTCAAAATGTTACAAAATCAACAGTAGTTACCATAATGCCCTTTGATGTTTTCAAAATAGCTGAAGATAACTTCGGACATAGTATAAATCAAACAGAACAGAATAGAATAAAAACAATAAAAAACAAAACAATGAATGCGATAAAGAACTTCAAAACAAGTCAATAGTAAATCCAAAATTGCTACCATAATATATCTTGCTATCCTTGAAATAGCTTCTCCTGCCATGGATTTAACAAAATCAAACAAAACAAAAGAGAATAAAACCCAACTCAACAAAACAATGGAAATGACATAGGATCTCAAAACAAGACCATAGGGAATCAACAATGGCTGCAACCCTCAGAAGGAAATCCCCCCCCAATGACACACTGCTTACCAACATCCTCTGAATCTGTGATCAGACCACTGGCCCTAGACCTGCAGTGTTACTGAAACACCAAAGCCCCACAGGCATCCAATTGCATTTCACCTCGATAACCTCATCAGAGCCTGTGTTTCTCTGAATATCTGGTCGCTTGGGGTGGTGGGAGGGTACTTCTTGTCTGCCAGTCCTTGCGCCAGAAGGGGCTGGGGTCTGGCTGTTCCCAGCCCACCGGAGGCCCATGCATGCAGCAGGTTCCCAGATGGGATTGTTTGGTGCTGCAGTCATTGTTCTCTCTAACCCCAGTCCACAAATGGCTACACTGATTAATTTCTAAAGCTGAACTCTCACACTGGTTCATTAAGTGGAATGACTTTACCAAATAAACGCTGAAATGTTGTATGCTTAAAAATAGTGTCATTTTGTCCGTCCCTCCAAGGCATTTCTCAAACCTTTATGATAACCCTTTGACTGCCACACGGAATATACAGCTAAATCTATTTGAAGCACTAGCTTGGTAAATGTGCATCGACAAGTCATTGGAATTTCTTCTGTAGGCTTGCTGATAAGCCCTCCTCATGACAGATGATAATAACTCTGAAGATGTCTGTTACTAAAATTCAGAGCCTCCAACTTATTTATTTATTTACTTACTTTTTTTGGTACCAGAGATTGAACTCACAACCTTGTGCCTGCCAGGCAGGTGCTTACGTCACTGAGCTAAATCCCCGGCATCAGAGCCTTCAAAATGACATGATTCATTTCTCCTCTGTATGTTCTTACTGACTTGCAAAGGATTTTGAGTGAAGAAAGGCAGCCACTAGCTATTTTTATGTGTTATCTCATGCTACCCTCACAACAATTAAGCGATTGTATTTTTATCATTTTATAAATAAAAAAAGTAGTCAAAACACTTACAGAACAGATCAAAATAGCCTAAACAGAAATGGTAGACCTAAAACATTTCTTGATCTTCCAACCTAAGGAAGAGCCTTTCAAAGCCAGGAACCCAATAAGACCCCTCTGGTTGGTGAATAGTGAAGTAGTGTGGGAAAAGTTCAAGGTGTGAAGGAAGTAGACTCCACTTTGGAAATGAGGATGGAGAAATCTAGAAGTTTGGCTTCAGCAACTGGATGGTGCCATTTTCTGAAACAGAAAACAGTAGAGAAAACACTAGCACATGTTTAATATGATTACTATACTTCAGGAGGCAGGACTTTGGAGATCTTGTGAACAGCATAACCCCTCATGTCACTCAGGTGGACAACGAGTGACCAAAGAAGT
Organism: Dasyprocta punctata; assembly: GCA_004363535.1. NCBI lineage: Eukaryota > Metazoa > Chordata > Mammalia > Rodentia > Dasyproctidae > Dasyprocta > Dasyprocta punctata. Next base: position 84,875 of record RJWM01003010.1, on the reverse strand, counting down.
GACTCAGTTGAAGTCACATTGCCACAGCGCAAAAGGGGACCCAAATCCAGTGGCCGTTCTATAGTACTGAATGCCACTTGGCAGATGGTTCTGAAAACTGGCATTCCAGAAAGATGCTCTTTGGGTTTTCTGGCAATCTGATTGCACGTTTGCTTAATTAATGGTCTTTTCAAGGAGAATTTTCTGTTGATGGGCTAAGGATTTATTTCACAGTCTCTTCCTTCCTTACTGCAAGAGAAGTCAAAATATAGAAAGTTACAACAAACTGTTTGTCCTAAAGTGATGCATGATAGGGGACCATTTAAAAAAAAATGAGATGCACTTTTGTCAAAAGGTTAGTAGTTTTCTCATAAAATGTATTCTTACTCTGCTTTTTGGTTAAAGCAGCTTCAAATCTTACCCCATGCAAAGTAAGTGTTGTTATGCTCACTATTCACAATAATTTATATCTATGGTTTTATACCATATACAGACACTTGTTCATCATACTGTTACTTGATTTATTTTTTCAATACCCTTTCAAAAGGGACAGAGGTCTTACCATAATCATTTTATGGAGAAAGCTCAAATATGTTAAGTCAGGCATGTGGCATCTCAAGGCTACTACTAAGTGACAATAAAAGCAAGCCCCCACGTTTTTGAGGGGGATATTTTTTTTTTCCTTTAAGAGTCCGTACTGTTCCTTGCATTGTCACAATTCTCAAATATTTGCACTGAAGTATTCACTGTTCGTATTCTTCAGGTTTGACTCTAAAGGCAAGTAGAAATCATGGTTAAGAGTGAGACTTACTGGCTGACAAATCAAACTGGTAGACCCTTGAGAACCTGTCTCTTTGAAGTTTCCCTTGTAGGGAGGAGGGGACCCCAAGTGTCTCGGTTACTTTTCTCTCATTGCTGAGACAAAATACCTGGTGTCCAAAGTGAAGCAAGGAAAGGTTTATTTAGCTTACAGTTTTTTGGAGGTTTCAGTCCATGCTCATCTGGTTCCAAAGCAGAGTGGCATGGCTGAGGGGCAGCTGTTCATGGTGGCTGCAAGGAACAAGAGTGAAAGAGCAAAAGAGAGAAGCCGTGGGAGCTAAAACCCCTGAAAGTGTCATGGGGGTGGACTCAAACCTTTTGGAGCTCACAACCAGATTGCTTCAGATGCTGAGTGTGGAACTCCAGGACTTAATGTTTGCCCTGCTGGATTTTGGACTTTGTTTGATCCCGATCCTTTGTATTTCCCTTTTTGCCCTTTCACTCTTGCTGTTTGCGACCGCTATAAAGGGCTGCCCCTCAGTCACGTCGCCCTGCCTTGGAGCCAGCTGAGTATGGACTGAAACCTCCAAAAAACTGTGAGCGAAATCTTTCTTTGCTTCACTTTGGGTGTCAGGTATTTTGTCTCAACAATAAGAGAAAAGCAACCAACACAGCAAGATAACAGCAAGTGTTGTTTGACAATCTTTAAGGAAAAGGGGAGACAGCTTACAGTGTTCTCAATGGAAGTAGAATTTCTCGAGAGACAAGTTAAAGTTCTCTATTAGTGGGTATTTTTAATAAGTATTGCTAAGATTATATGGGGAGCCCAAAATACCAGGACATTTATTTTACTAGATGTGATCAAAGAGACTGTTTTGGGTTAATAGTTGCAACTAAATTCAAGAACTTTAGGATAAATTCCAAAGTTTTCTTATCCTGTCAGCTGGGAACTAATTAACTGTGGGTCTCAGTGTTCTTATCCAAAAATTTATAGGGAAAAGGAAAAGCTTTAATATTCTTTTAAGTTCCATAATTATATGCATCACCCTGACATATATTCTTGTTTCGTTTTCATGGTATGGGGAATCGAACTCACGATCTCATGCTTGCCAGGAAGGTGCTGACCCACTGTGCTATATTCCCAGCACTCTGACATATATTCTTTATTTCTACACATTTTGTTCTTTATATTTCCCCTCTTTCTCCCTTTTCATTTATCTAAATTCTTTTTTTTTCCCCTTAATATCCTATAACTTTCAGCTACTCTCTGTGCTCTTCAAATAACCACTAATAACAGCTCCTACCTTTTAATTTCTGTTGCATTAAAATTCTAGTCCATGTATTTATGGTCATTAGCATAGGAAGGAATTATTTTTATGAACTCTATTGTAGGCTTCTTGAGCCAGACACCACACTTTATTTTTCAGTGGGATCAACCCCTAGGAAACTGCTCCAAGTCATTGCTGAAAAGGACTTTATTTGTGAAGATGATAAAGATCAGATACTGAAAGCATGGCATTTGTCACTTGCATCTGATTCACCTGGAGTGCTTCTTATCTGTGCGGCCATTGAAGCCCACCGTGTCCATTCTAAAATCAAAACCTCTGGGAGTGAGATTTGTGCATCTGTATTTTAAACAGATTGTTGCACCTAGCAAAATTCTGGAGCCAAAGGTACAGACCTTTGGCTCTCTGCACCACACAAGGAGCATTTGTGTGCGAGGCCTTCCTTCTTCCAACCTGTTGACATCAGTGTTTCTCATCAGCGGTCGCCAGGGCTCCCAAGGGCTTCTGGCCCACAATGTCGTGTGAGGTCACCAGTGATAGCCATTGAAGTGTGCGTCTCTGGTCCTTAAAAAGTAGCTTCTTTCTAACTATTAATGAGTTTCCAGCTTCTCAAGTTACCAGATCTCTTCTATTACAAAAAAGCATCAGCATCTGCCTTCTTTACTACTGGTTTAGAGATTCCTGAGAGTTTTTATTGGAGAAACCTGCCAGTTACCTTGAACATAGACGGAGGTAATATAGGGTGCAGTTATTGCCTGTTGAGTAAGACAGAATGTCTTATGTTTATTGATTTTTAATGAGCGCCTGTAGAGTGTTCCATACTTCACACAGCATCTCGCTGCATCCTCTCAGGGTGTATCAAGTAGCCATTCTTCTCATCGCAGACGGGAAAGCCCAGGCTCAAAGAGGCTAAACCGTGTTTTTCTAAGTAATCAGACCGTGAATGTCGCAGCATGTGTCGTTGGTGTTACTCCTCTGCCCTTGGGATGAACGTGCAGGGATCATCTCCACATGCAGAAGCAATGCAGGGAGCTGTGTGTGCAGCACAAATGCATCGGACACACAGACGTGCACACGTCATCCTCTTGTGTTCCACCAGCAGCTTTGTAAAACTTGCAGAAATCTCCACTTACTTTCTCTGCTTTGAACTTTAGATATGCCATGTACAGTTTTTTTTTTTATGATATACCACTATTTGCACTCTTCTCATGCCTGTTAAAATACCGCAAGCTTCTGCCCGCTGTTTGCTTATGCTAAGGCTGCAGTCCTCAGATATGCTGCTGAAGCATGCGATGTGGCAGAAAGATCCAAGTGAATTCATAATACAACAAAGTCCAGTTTGTTTTTAGCACAAACTGAAGTTTGTTTCATTCGAGCATGTGAAGTTAATAGTGACAGACTCACACCCATGCAGATTCATTACCGTGAAACTATCACATTTTTTCTGTTTATGTTGATTTCTAATTATTTCTCCTTAAGAAATGGCTCTCTTAGCCAGACCAGAGCACATAATGATTCCCACTGTTGGATGAACACTGTTGGATCTGTCTCATGGAGAACACTCTTACTGCCACACACGAACTCCTCCACAGGTCCTGGCTCTCAGTAGAATCTGGGTCTTCGTGATCCATGTCCTCCCCATCCTGTCCTCTGTTCACCTCCACTGGGGAACACAGCCACTTGGAGAAGGGGGAGGCTCCCCTCCCCCAACAACAGCTGGAGGTCCTGATTCAGTGCCTTACATTTTAACCCACAGCAGGGTGCACTGGCTCTGTGATAGTTTCTCCGTGCAGTTAAGAAAAAGTCTCTTTAGTTTTGAGCCTGCAAATGTCTTCATTAGCCTCAATAGTGCTGTTAACCATCGCCACCTGGTAGGCCACAGGAAAACTAATACAGGTTTCGCTACTTCTTAAAAATCAACTATCAGCCGGGAGTGGCCCCATGCCTGTGAGCTCAGCATTTAGGAGACTGAGGCAGGAGGATCACTCTGAGTTTGAGACCAGCCTGGGCTACAGAGTGAGTTCAAGACCAGCCTGAACTACACAGTGAGACCCTGTCTCAAAAAAACCAAATAAGCAAACAAACAAAAGAAATAAATTTGAATTTACCCTGTGGATTATTAATTTATCTAATGAATAAAAGAATGTATTGTTGAGATTCTTCAAAAAGATTCTATTGGAAGTGAAAACCATAATGTTATTGCTCTATATTATCGGCATGTTTCGATATGCATTGCTAATGGCAGGAATTTAGCAAACGTAAAGAAAAAAGGTTGTAATTTCTTAAAACTTTTTATTCTTTCTTTTCTCTTATGACCTCTTGTATGTTTCATAACTTTGTCATTTGTCTCCAATGACCCCACCCTCACACACTCCACTAAAAGAGGAATGAAAATTTAAAACCCCAAAGCAAACTAAAATTATTGCTGGTGGGAGATGGGGAGGAACGGAGGAGAAAAGAAATGTTCCCAAGAGCAGAAAATAATGCAGATTGATGAGTGATCTCTTCAAAGATCGCAATCTGAATGTGAATTCCCAGGTTTATAACTGGAGTCAGGACATTCTCCTCTAATATAAAAATTAATAAGAACGTATTTTCATGGAATGCAAGATCTTGGTTCTGTTCCAAGACTCTTAAAATTAACAGAAATTAAAGTGAACAACCGTATTGGGCCACATGGGTTCTTTCCTAACCTCCTGATATTGACTCAGGGATGCAGAGTTGAAATGTGCGGAGGAGGCTGTCCTTGTCATCCAGAAGGGCCTTTAGGGTCTGGCTCTACCCCTAGTCCCTAACCTCATGGCCTTGGTCCATCTGGGCCCTGCTGTGCTAACTTGGTTCTTTCCCACAGCCTCAGGCAGGAAGGCTGCACACGCTGGGCTCGGGCTGGGAAAGCCCTCCAGATGCTCCTAGCTGATCATCCCCAGGCTCCGTGTCTCAAGGCATGACATCCAAGCCTTCTTTGTCCCTCGGGGTCTTCGTTGCCTTGTGCATGTGTTAATCCACTTACAAGACCCCTCAGCTCATATTGACTTCACTATTTTTTGAATTATTAACGTCATAACGCCAGGAACTGGCTGTTCCATTCGAGCCTGTATTTCCTGCATCATGTACCGTGAGGTATCGAATGACTCTTCTACTTCTGTTGAAAGTCTTCATCATGGTCACCACGATGGACTCATCATGCACAGCGCTGGCCTCTTCCCTTTCTAGTCTCGATCCTGCTGCGGCTGTGGTCAGGCGGAATACAGTCTCTCCCACTCACGTTCCCGTCTAGCCACCACCTAGCCATCCTATCTTCCATCTTATGAATTCCACAGATACCATCATTTGCTGGCTATTTCTGTAATATTTTAAGAAACCTTAATATTTCATTTTAGTGGAAAGAATAGCGACTTGGTATTTAATGTTAGGTTTGTCTCATTGCTGTGGTTTTATTTTAAAGTATTTATAGAATATAAATATTAGACTCCCTTTAGGGAACTGTTATTTAGTAGGAGAAAAAGAACGTTTTACCAAATTCTCAAAGAAATCATTTCCATTAAAAACAGCACGCGCCCCCACATAATACTAAGGGCGAAGAGGCAGCTGGAGTGCAGTCAGCAGCTGGTGAGTATGTTCTTCCCCGGGGCTCTGAGGAACTCTGTGAACCCCCTCGTGTAGGCTCAGGCTTTCCCATGAAGGGCTGAGTCGGTGGGACACAAGACAAGGTGGTCTATTATTCTGTCATTTCAAATTGTGCCATTCATGCTTGTTAGTTCAATTAATACCTGTGGGATTGGCTTTGATAAAAGACCACACAAAATACACGCATGTGTGTGTGTACATATGTACATCCTCACATATATACACGTACATAGGAATACAGGTTTGTGCACACATGTGTATGTTAAAATAACAGGTGGATTTTACTTCATTTGAAGATCAAAACATTGATCCATCAAAACCACTCAAAGACAAACAGTACTTCAGAAAGCATAAGACGTAGCCGGGTGTGGTGGTGCATGCCTTTAATCCCAGCACTTGGGAAGCTGAGGGTAGGAGGAGTGTTGTGAGTTCGAGGCCTGCTTGGGCTACAACGCGAGCGCAAGGCCGGCCTGAGCCACACAGTGCAACCCTGCCTCAAAAAACCAGGGCTAGGAGTTTGGCTCAGTGACTTAAGCGCCTGTCTGACAGGCACGAGGTTGTGAGTTCAATCCCTGGTGCCGCAAAAAAAAAGAAAAAAAAAAAAGCACAAGATATGTATGTATTTGGATATATAGACATGTGGCTCTTTCAACAAATTACTACTAATGATGGAAGTCTGTGAATAGACTTGTGTTCATGCATATATCATGTCTTGGAAATGTAAAAGGACGTTGTGCCCCTAAAAGTACTTAATACTCATTCAGAAAATCCTTTGTAGTTATTTTGCTGTCTATACTTAATTTCCCCAGATTATTTAAAAGGCTGTGGAGACTAGCCTTTATACTTCTACTTTGGAAGCTTCCACTTATGAATAAACTAAAAAAAAATTGATTCCCTGTATTTTCTGTTTAACTCAACAGAATTTGAAAGATATTGCCAATTCAGGCAACTTTTTAACAGTGAATTTCTCTTAAAGTGAACTTTGCCCAGCATTTCAGAGGAACCATGAAACATTCCTTAATTTTCAGTGGCCATAATGTTGCTGTAAACTTAAATAGGATTCTGTAGCAATCAAGTTCCAAAATACAATAGAAATGTGTTATTCTAATGTTGGCAACAAAAGAATCTCACATGTTCTCTAAGTGAATGTATTTAAAATAAATGCCATCTAGAAAAGCTTCCACTATTTAATTTCAAATGACATATTTCATATTTAAAGTATCTTCAAAATACAAGTGATTTGGTATTTAATTCTTTTACCACACGTTCATAGGCAAAACCCACTGAAAAGCAATTATTATAGATAATTTCTGTTAAATAATCACTGCTTTTACATCTTTATTTTTAAAAAAACATAACTAGCTTATTTTTATATTCATTGCTTTCATTCACTCAATAATCAAAAATTATTTATTAAGAACCTGTTCAGCAAATATCTACCCTGTGTTGAAATTGGCAATTACCTAGAAATTATCAAGCCCAGTTATCACCCAGGACCCTTACATTCAATCTGAACATCCTTGCCTGTGAAAGGAGAGGGCCTGAGAAAGGCATATATGTAAACTAAGCCTGGTAATAGGGTTCCCTGCCTCTCTCCCCCCTACTCATTTTCTTAAGCACCCTGCATTTAGAAGAGCAGACCATAAACACTGAAGACTGGGATGCCTTAGGGAGACTGATTTAAGTCTTGTGTTGGTTGGTTGATTGGTTGGTCAAACTTATCGACTTTGTAAATTTATTAACTATTCATTCAAGGCATTTTGAGATCAATAGATTATTTTCATGCATTGAACACCTCCTCGGTACTCAAACTTGTTTTATCAACCTAAAGTTGATCAAATTTTGTATTTCTGGAAAATTTCTAGCCAAATATAAATGATATCAGAAGTGGTGGGCAATGTTCACTTTAAGAGAAACCCAGTGTTAAAAGGTTGGCTGACTTGGCAATTCTGTTGAATCTAAAAGAGAACATCGAGAATCGAGAATCGATAGTAACTGGCAGGGTGAAGAGTGAGCTCCTTTTACATAGCTATTTACAGTAGATGGTAGTATATTTGCAATTGAGCTGTAGAAGTGGATTTGAGTGAGGCAGATCTCAAAAGTTTGCCTTTAAATTGTCACAGAAACAGAATTTAGTTTTTTCTTGTTTGTTTGGTACTAGGAATTGAATTCAGTACCTCATTCTTACCAGGCAGGTGCTTATGCCCTGAGTTGTATTCCCCTAGATTTTTTTGTTTGTTTGTTTGTTTGTTTGTTTGTTTGTGGCACTGGGGATTGAACTCACAACCTCGCACCTGGCAGGCAGGCACTTAAGCCACTGAGACAAACTCCCAGCCCTAGATTTTTGAGACAGGGTCGCACTGTGTAGCTCAGGCCAGCCTTGTGCTCACGTTGTAGCCCAAGCCAGTCTTGAACCCACAACGCTCCTCCTACTTCAGCCTCCTGAATGCTGGGATTAAAGGCCTGCGCCACCATGCCCAGCTCCGGCCCCTTAGATTTTGATATTGTAACTAGTTCAGTACTTTATAAATATTGGAAATAAATAGCTAAATGTCATACATTTACTAAATGCTATGGTATTATTTACAATTCTATTTTCTTGATATTTTGTCAAAGCTGAATTAACTTTCATGACAATAGTAAGTTTCTTAAAAACTGTCATGTCAGCTGTATATCATGTGCCAAAGGCTATCAAATAGTAGTAGTAGGGAGAATATTTAACAACTAGAGAAATGCCAGTCAATGACTTGGCCCCTGCAAACACTATTCTTTTCTTCCTTGTGACAAAGTCTCACTGAGTTGCTCAGCCTGAACTTAAACTTAAGAATTTCCAACCTTACCCTTCCAGAGTTCTGGGGTTACAGATGCACACTACCAGGCCTGACTTGCAAATAGGTTTTAAGTTATGCACTAACAAATACTATATTATATTATATTATATTATATTATATTATATTATATTATTTTACTATATTTTGGAACTGGAAATCAAACTCAGGACCTTGTGCTTGCCAGGCAGGTGCTGTGCTGCTGAGCTATATCCCAGGCCCCATACTCTTTTAATATGCATACGCTACATAAGCAAATTAAGAATGAGCTACTCAAAGTCTTAAGTTAAAGTTTAAAATTAAAAAATTCTATGACAAGTTTCCAGAAAGTCTACCCAGTTTCCATTTATAGTTACCTTGTTGGGTCCAGATATCAAAGATATGAATTTTAACTTTTGATCTAAACTTGCAATTTGTTCCTTAAGTTACAGCATTGAGTCCCAGTGTAAGATTTTAAATTAAACAATTATAACAGCTTATATTTACATATTGTACATTTGCCATAGTATCTTCTTTTTATAATACACATGCCTTGAAAGCAGAAGTGATAGAGAAAAACAAGTACTATTAAATGTGCTTATAGTACTTCTTTTTCACTTGTTAAATATCCTGTATTTGACCAACTCCTTTATCTTCCATTCATTCATAGTGCTTTTCCCGTTCAAAATGCTTTCTTTAGTCATGTAGCCACTCCAACAACCACCCCAAGCAAGCTTCCTCCAACGGCATTCAGGGTGTCAGCTAAGTTTGCATTGTTAGAACTTAATTCCATTGACTGTGTCCTGGACACTTACTCAGCTAGTAGCTCCTCTGCTCTCTACTCATTGGCAAGAATTAGAACACACCTACTCAAATCCCCTTTTCTCATTGGCTTACCATATTTGGTAGATTCTGCTTCCTAAATACATTTGGAACATGCTTCCCTTCCCCACCCCATTACACAGTCTCAGCTATATTTTAAGTTACCATTAGCCTCTCCGAACACTATATTGGTTTTTTCCTACTTTTCTTATCTGCCATGCTACCAGGGAAATACTTCTTAGTGTTTGGTTTTTGAGGACAATGTCTCACTACATAGTCAAGGCTGACCTTGAACTCACTCAGCACCTTAGCTGGCCTTGAACTTGAGATCCTCTTGCTCAGCCTCTTGAGTGCTTGAATTGCATTTTCTAACAGAAGTACTGCATCCTGGATTGGCACCCCCCCCATTTCTACAGGATAACTTCCTTGGCCCATCCCACAAAGGGTTCCATAATCTAGATCTACCCTGTGCTTCCAATCTTGGATTGAATTCATGCCAATCTCCTCCATTTGGATAATGGTTTTTCCTCTTCTAGCCTGCCCAGCCATACACACACTGATAAACTCCAACTAATCTTCTGAGATTAAGTTCAAACATTATTCTATGAAACCTTACTTATATCTCCACCAGCAGAATTTCCATTGCTTATTTAAAATAACAGTAGAAACATACTGTTTGAAAAAAGAGTGATTCAGAAATTCAAAATGAAGTTATTATTAGAATAGGAAAAGAGAAAGAAACATGACAAAATGATTCTATTTTTGACTTAGAATCACAAGATTTTATGGCTGAAAGACTTCTTAGAGGCAATCCAGACCAAAGTTTTTTGTGGTTTCCATATAAAAAGTAAAAGCTCTTGCCTTAAGATGAAGTTTGGGAAATTTGTATCTAGTTGTGTAATACCCACTGCATAATTTGTGTGATCTTTCTACAGCATTCAAGAAAGCAGTCACTAAAATATTCATCCGTAAAATTTAGAATCATAAAATCTGAGCCTCACAGCCTCAATTTCTTTCATATCCTATAGCTAGAATTTAAACTTTTTAAAAGAAATAAAGTTTATCATCATTTTGTATTCAAAATTCACTGCCCTTATTAAAATTTTGCTATTAGAAATGAATAAACCAAAGTCTGCATTGCAAATTCAGACAACTGAACCTTCCTTGATTTTTCAAATTGTTATCAAAATCCTTTGTAAAGGCAAATTGTGAAAAAGGCAAACAAATTATTGGAGTACAAGATTGACTATGTTACATTTCACCCATACAGCTTTAAAACTAGGGAATCAGGCAAGGTATTTTTGTTATATCTTATAATTTCAGTAGAAACTGTCATGAGAGCCATACACAGTTCTCTTAAGCAGAAGTCTCCAAATGTTTTAAACTCGATTTTTTTCTTTTCTTTTTCTTCTTCTTTTTTTTTTTTTTTTTTTTTGGTACTGGGGATCGAACTCACAACCTCATGCCTGCCAGGCAGGTGCTTATGCCGCTGAGCTAAATCCCCACCCCTATTTTTTGAGACAGGGTCTAACTATGCAGTTCAGGCTGGCCTTGAACTCACTTTGTAGCCCAGGCTGGTCTTGAACTCACAATGATGCTCCTGCCTCAGCCTCTCAAATGCTGGGATTAAAGGCAGGTGCCACCATGCCCGGCCCTTCTTTTCTTTTCTGTTTTGTTTTGCTTTGAAATAGGGCTTTGCTGTGTAGTTCAGACTGGACTTGAGCTCATTATGTAGCCCAGGCTGGCCTTGAACTCGAAGTGATCCCCCTGCCTCAGCCTGCCAAGTGCTGGAATAATAGGCACACACCACTGTGCCAAACCTAAGACTCAGTTTTTAAAATGCAACTCATTTTAAGGAGTGTCAGTGTTTGAGGTCCCAAATATGTAAATCATGTTCAGATTATTAACTGAACTATTGAAAGTGATAATCGTAGTTGACAAAAGTTTCATGGTGCATGAAATTATAATTGTGTTTTATTTTAGTGGTCACATTTCAGAGACAGGAAATAATGGCATGGACCAATCTGAGCCATCATCATTGAACCCAGAGTCATTTAGGTCCTGAATTTAGGGATACTTTCTTTTCTTTCTTTATTTATTTTAAGAGTAGGAAGAATCTATTGAGAGAAAGAAAGCTTCTGTCTAAAAGGGACAGAAACGACCTGGAAAGTGGGTTGCTTGGCTACTTTCTTTTAAGTAAAGTCCCCTTTTTCATGGACAATTCTCCTGAAAAGTTTTTACAGCATTTTTTTTTTCTTTTCTACCTATGTATCTCTCTTCTGGAGACTGATTCTGATTTGGAACACAGATCTCTCTTGATCCTTTTCTTTTTAGACTGTTTCCCTGTTGAAATACGTACACATTTCTTTATGTCTCCAGTACTGAGTTATTGGCACGAAAAATGACCGACTTACTTGGAAAGCTGTTTTTACTTACAAATCCCCTAGGCCCTATAACGTCTAAACCTTGTTGCCACTTTATCTAACCAGCTCCACCCACAGGAGAGTATGTACAGGAAAAGCAGACTCCCCCACCCGCATTTCCTCAGTTTATTTACAAAACATCTTGGCATGAGAATGAGCTGCTTGTGGTTCCTGTGGCTGACTCTGGGATGGTTTCCTACAGGCAGAAGACTGGTCAGCAGAGTGACCTCTCCATAGTTAACCCGTGCACCCCTCCAGCCAGGATGTTTGGTCTTTCGGGGACTTTTGGCTAAGCCTAAAGAATTTGTTCATGTAATAAAGAGCTTGGTACTAACCCGGCATCTCCATGAAGATGGATTTAATCATGGCAAGGGCTATCAAAGACTAGCTCGTTTACCACCAACTGAAGATGGAAATGTGCTGGGACGCCTTCGGACTCCTGTGTCTCAGTCTTAGCTTCTCAAAGGAACATGATTTTTTCTTTCTGGCATCCTGAAAGGTCAATAAAGGTATTAGCGTTATGTTTAGATAGAGACTATGTTAGGAGAGGAAATCATCCAAAATGCCAGCTACTTGATGCATCCTTTAGTTAGCAGTTCCTATCATCATGAATAGCCATAGGAGGTTACATGATCTCAAGAGAACATGAATCTCCCTGTTTGTTCATTTTGTTTACATTTGCTCGTGAACACTTTTTTTTGGTGGGGGGGTACTGGGAATCAAACTCAAGACCTTGTGCCTCGCGTTTGCCGGGGAGGCGCTGAGCCACTGACCTGTGTCCCAGCCCCTTCATGAACACTCTTACCTCATGCACCAGGGACTCCTGGTAACCTGGGGGCGTGTGTAACAGTGATCATTAGTTCAGCCTGACTCTACAAGTGTGCATTTCACTTAAGCAAATGGAAAGCGAGAACACTGAGACTAAGAGTTCCCTCCCAAGGGACAAAATACTGAATATAAAGTACTATAAATGCTCACATATTTTACATACGGAAATACTGGTAAGAAAAGTCACATTTTCACCAATATATCAATCCGATCTACTAATTATTAAACCTAAGTGAGAAGAAACATTTCAGGAAAGCATTGAGGGGTGGCAAGCAGTGAACACAGTTTCAGAATTGATTTGCACTGGATCCAAGGATAGAATTATGTTCACCAATAAACCACAGTTGAAAATAATATTCCAGAATTTATCATTTTCATTCATGCTAAGCCCTGGTGTGTATTACTATCCTGGTTGAAGAAAACTGAGGCACATGCTTATCATCTGCTACAAAAATGAAACACCAAACTTGTACAAGTTGTTTGCGAGGTGCAAATCAGCATGAAATCACCAGTCCCCAGTTTTCCGGGGAGCTAATTCAAGAAGAATAGCTTACATGTAACCTTTGTAAATCATTCGAGTCAAATACATATTTTTCTTTTCCCAAGCATAAATTTTATGAACTTTGAGATTAAAGTAACATGGGTACTGGTGAGGGAAATAACCAGATCTCAAAATATGTGCAAAAAAATATCCCACCTCATCGACACCTTGGTTACCAGGTTGAAAGCTAACAAGAGAAATTTAGGCTCTAAGCAAGACATCATTTAGCTTCCGTGTCTAGGTTTTAACCTTCTTTTCTGTCTCCCCAGTGCATCCCAACGTCAGCCAAGGCTGTCAAGGAGGCTGTGCGACGTGTTCTGATTACAATGGATGTCTGTCATGTAAGCCCCGACTATTTTTTGTTCTGGAAAGAATTGGCATGAAGCAGATAGGAGTGTGTCTCTCTTCATGTCCCAGTGGATATTACGGAACTCGATATCCAGATATAAATAAGTGTACAAGTAAGTGCCTACACAAAATTATATTTTTATCTCATCCTTAGGGACTTTTCCAGATTGACATGGCCTCTGAAATATCTGACAGTCAATACTAGGTAAATAATGATGCCGATCTGATAATTGGGCTAAACTGTACTTAGACCTAGCCAGCCGTCAGGGCAGAAAATTTTTCAACTGCTACTGTGACTGACCAAAAATAAAACACTCCAGTTTTGCTTTGTTTTGTAGACTGTTTCATGTTACTTAATTTTTTTGTTTTGTGTTGTAAAAGTTAAAGCTGAGGACATGGTTATTGCTCACTGAACCCACAGAGAAGTCCCACAAGCATCAGTCCCCTCGAAGGTCCTGTCACTGTCACACAATCCAAGTATTTTAAAACTTGAAGTCACTTTAGCTAGTTGGCTTCCAGAAAGGCTCCAGCATGACAACTGAAGCATTTGTCTTATCAGTTGGAAATAAATGTTGGGAGTACTCTCATCTGAATGTCTGCTCTCGATGCTGAAGATGAAGTGACCATTGGAAACTGTGAATTAGGTAATCTCACTCCTCTGTCCAAACATCACATGCTGCTGGGCTTCTCTCTCCAAACCCATCATCTTCCCATCTGCTGTTGTACAGGGCCTCTCCTGCCTCTCTGCAGGGGCCTCCCAACTCAGACCTGGCCAACTACCGTTCTCCGTTGGCTCCCTTGAAAGCTGGGAGCTCTGCCCACGTCTATGCCTGGCTGAGCCCTCTCAGGCCATTCTGGGTTCTGGTCACCTCTCCTCCTCAGGGAAACACTCCAGGGACATATTACCAAATCAATCAGCCTCCTCCTTCTATCAGGCCCTTCCCATCTCTTCTTCCTACATTTTTCTGTTGTTTTCCAGAGCCCTTCTTACCCTGGAACCAAACTGCCTGGGTTCAAAAATCATGCTGTCTTTTGTGGTTCTTGGCCAGTTACATAACCATTTCAAGTCTCGGTCATTTATCAGTAAAATGAGAAACATAGTAAGGGCTACTTTATTGGGTTCTTATAAAGTTTAAGTAATTCGAGATTGTGAATACATGTAATAGTCCTGGTTTATATACCATATAAAGATCAACTATTGCTATTGTTTATCGTGTCTTTTTGAATTTGAGTTTTAGGCAGCCTCTGTTCTGTGCTCCTGTTAACCTGTACAAAACTAACACCTGACATCTAGTGGGTAATCAGATGATTGCTGAGTGAATAAATGGTCCTAAAGAATAGCACAAGAGAGCATCTCAGTTATTTTATTGAAGTTCTATTAGGGAAAAAAAAAGCACCAAAAACTAAAACCCTGGTGTGGTGGCACATGCCTGTAATCACAGCACTTGGGAGGCTGAGATAGGAGGATTGCTGTGAGTTTGAGGTCTGCCTGGGCTACAAAGTGAGTTCAAGATCAACCTTGAACTACCGAGCTAGACCCTGTCTCAAAACAAAACAAAGCAAAACAAAAAGCAAAACAAAAGTTCTGTTAGGACATCAACAAGATCATTTAATACAAATCATGACTTGGTATTACAACCATTCTTGGCTGTAGATATACAGGTAAAGTATGTATACTTCATGTAAATTGCCTTTGACCAGAAAACTTTTTAAGTTTTCTAGATTTAGGAATATTTGCATGGATTTTACTGGTCAAACATCTCAAATCTGAACACCCCAAATCTGAAACTCCTGCAGAATAAAGTCATGCTTCAAGTGTTTCAGATTTTAGAGCATTTGGATTTTAGATGTTTGAAAGATGTATGCTTAAATCATATTACCAAATTTTTTTTGTAAGGCAACCAGTGCAATGACTTTGAATTCAACAACTGGTGTACATCAACTAAATGACTGGAAGAATCCTTAATTCAGTTTAGCAAAATAACTTCCAATCTCAAGTTTGTGCTTGACATAAAAGTTGCATGTGAGCGAAAAGTTGATCCAGTGGCAGTCAGCAGATAATGAAAGCATATTTCTCCTTCCCTTTCCTTTCAGAATGTAAAGCTGACTGTGATACCTGCTTCAACAAAAATTTCTGCACAAAGTGTAAAAGTGGATTTTACTTGCACCTCGGGAAGTGCCTTGACAACTGCCCAGAAGGGCTGGAAGCCAATAACCACACCATGGAGTGCATCAGCATTGGTGAGACAAACTGAGATTTGGAGCAGATGCGAGACCCTCAGGTGTAGGCAGGCTCCATGGGCTGCTGCTGCAGTCCAGTCTTACAAGAACTTGAAGGATGCCTCGGAGAGCCTCTCTCTATCTCTTTACAAAGACAGCATCTTAGAGATGCTCCCGTACCCTTACCCAGCATATATCACAGCATAGTTTAATACCTAGTGAGTGCTCCATTACTACTTAGGGACTCTGATAATTATTTCCATTATTCTGGTTACTCTAGGTTTATTTCTGCTTGTAACACTGTGTGTGTGTCTGTGTGTGTCTTGAACCAAACTCTGCTCTAAGGTAAGAGTTTCACGAAACAAAGCCAAAAACCAAAACTGTTTTCTGAGGATGAAGGGACACGTCCCAGGATGCAGCCCACAGCACGGTTGTGTTTTGCTGCACAGGTATTCGGAAAAATAAGGAAGAGAGGATTTTGGACTTACTTAAACTGACGGCCCCAGGGTCTGATTAATTGCAGGCTGACCTTCCCGGAGTGGAAGCCCTTCAGGCAGTGTCTGGCTAAATAACAGATCACTGTCAGGCTGTATTTTCCTTCTTTTACGTGTTGTGCAGCTATTAGAGCAGGAGGTTGGTGACCACTTGGGAAGCAGATGCTGTAGCAAAGGGGAAAACAGCGTAGGAAAGCTCCAAGTCCCCTGGGCAAGAACTGCAGGAACCTTTGATGCTGCCCATGCTGGGTACACACAGGACAGCCCTCCTGATGTGCTACGAGACAGTCTCCCCCAGTCTCCCTGATGGCCCTGCGGGCTGCAGCATGGAGCCAGTAGGAGCTGAAGTGTTGGGGTGAAAACTGGAAGGTGGTGGTTTAACCATTTTGGTTCCAGCACAGAAAGCCTATTTCTAAACAGTTTAGGTGGCATGAAATAAATAGATAATATTTTAAAGATGCCCTTAGAAATAACAGGAAAATGGTCTTGAATCAGTTCATGATGATTTCAGTTCAGTCTTTTCTTGTCCAGTCAATAAAAAACACAGAAAAATAACTCAGGAAGTGGGTAAAAGGTACATGGGGAAGCACTTTGAGTTCATCTCTTTATAGGTCCCGAGGACTGGTGATTAGAAGTAAAAAGTTCCAAACAGTGAGAAACACTTGTGGAATAGGCAAGCACAAAAATTCAGGACAAATCACTGGAAGTTTATGGGATTTCTTTATCTAGTAAAAGGACATATAATTAAAATTTCTAAGGTATTGAACGCATACCATTCTGTCTTTAAAAGCCATTTACACTAAATGTATTCATGTTTTCCTGTCACAGACAGTATTAAACACATGGTACTTTTGGGTCAGTCTTTAAAACTGAATAGTTTCCTATCAGCAAAACTAAGATTATTTCTTTAAAAACTGTAAGTAATTTAGGTACTTCAAAGTCAACACTAACTGTCTAAAAGCCATTTAATTAATCTGGTATATTTAGCACGTACAGATGGCACACTAGTAGTACGAATCAGAGCTTTTTTTTAGGGCTGGCTTTTTTGTTTGCTTTTTGCACTTTAACTGGTGGCAGACCTAGGGCACAGGGGTCACAGGCGCACAAAGCCTGCTGTCGGCACATGACCTGAGTCACCCTGGCGTCACCCCAGCAACTGAGCATTTGATACCAGTACCCAGAGGTAGAGTTGGTACTTTGCCATAAATCAGGTTTTGGTTCCAGTTTGGGCACTTGGTCTCTAAAATGTTTGCCATCACTGCTGTGTCAGTGGTATCTAGACTATGGGTACTACACTTACACTTGTAGGGTTATCCCAAATTTAACAGGAAAATGATGACCTGCTTCACTATACACAGGAATATGAAAGTCTCTTCCTTTAGCAAAGAAGAAGACTGAAACTAAGGGAGCTAAGATGTTGGCCCCAATGACATATTACAAGTTATCCCTGGCATCATTAGTACCTGAGCTTCAGCTCCCCACTGGCCACCCACAGAATGTGTCTTTCCCCTTGCTGAACCCAAAACACCTCACCTCTTGCTTTCTACCTAGATTTTCGATTGAGTAGAAAGACCATACATAAACAGAGAAAATACTGCTCTGATATAAAGCTGGGGTGAAAGACTCATGTCATAGCTAATCTCGCCAGGGTGTTCCAGCCAACTGAAGCATAAATAAACAACCGCTGAACTCAGTTTTGTAGGAGGAAGTATTCTTTCTCCTTTGCGCTTGAGATACTTCCTGCCTAGCTGTCATTCTGTCCTCCTCTAACTCCTCTTGGAGAAGGGAACTGGCTTGGGTGGTCCCCGAAGGAAGTCACCCCACTCTTAAGTTCAGAGTGGAGAGCAGCATACCTTGCCATGTTCCTGTGGAAATATGCGGTAGATCAGTAAGAACTATAACAAAATAGTATGGCATTGGAAAGTCACCCCTGGTAAGACACTTGCTTCACTAGTCAACAGCTGGATTCTAGGTTTAACATTGTTCTTGATACAGGAGATAGAAAAATATAACAGATGTGGAGTAGTTCTGCTTTTTCTTAATTATTACGTCTTAACAAAGGAGTGCCCCAGTTCTATGCTGCCCATGAATGACCCGATATAACATACATCGCCCTCTTTGTCATTAGGATTTTTGCAAAGTTACCGCTTTATGAGAAATATTATTTCCACAGTAAAGCTACAACTTTATTCTATGCTATTTCTATCAAAAGTTATCTTGTGGCCTTTTTTAAAACTATTTATAGAGTTTTTATTGCCATATCTTATTAATTTGAATGTATTACTTCCTCCAGTGGAATTACATATACAATCATCATTAGAATTTCATTTTTAGGAAAAAAAAGAATTTCATTTTTAGAACCATTTATCTTCAGATCACAGAGCAATAATACATATATCCTAATTTTTTAGATCTAGTTTTCTGAAGTTTAAAGTCTACATTTGCCTTTACCCCCTTTACTGGTAATATTCTGGTCACTTCCACTTTAGAAAAGTGTTTTCTAATTAGGTTCTCTTGATTTTGGTACTAAATTAATCTTGGACAAAGTCAAAACTCATAAACTTTCATTTGCATTTTTCCAGTTACTTTCTTGCAGTTCTTTTTATCTCTGTGTTACAGTTCCACTACTTTCTCATGGTGAATTCTGAGATGGGATATGGGACATTATGTTCTCAGTTGGCACAAGATTAAAATGTAGTTGACCAAATTATAGCGATATAACAGAAATGAAGAATACTTTGAAAGTTGTGGAACAAAACTGATTTACGTTCACAGAAATTTGAATTAATTAATTCAGCTAGTCATTTTTATTTTAGCCTGTGTTGTGCTAAGTTACCTGAGAATGACTGAAGTGCATGACAAATGGATTTAAATTTCCAAAACATTTAGTTTTATGTTTCTTGAGGCTACTACCACAGGCAGCACTCTGCTTTAAAGCAAGGAGTCATTAAACCAGAAATCAGCAGAAGGGGTGCCGAAAACTTGTTTTTGTGAAAAGAAGAGTCAAGTAGCTCTCTGAAGGAATTACTGTTGGAAGCTGTTCCAACTTAGGAAATTTTATAGTCATAAACATAAAAATAGCAGCTTCAGATGTTTCTTTTCATCAGAAGTGCAAAAATCTGTTCCAAAACCTAGGATATCCATTATTGTAAAGATCACCACATAACAAAGAGGGAAACAAATCTCTAAAAAGAAGCTTCAGAAAGGAGTCACCGTTCCTCTGGGGGACCACTTAGTCACATTAATTCTATAAGCAGAGTATCAGCTGACACTAACCCAGAATTCACTTAAAGTAAGTGCTACTATGCCTGAACCATGTCCAGTAATAAATAGTATTTAAGGAGTTTAACAGCACGGGAAGTAGGAAAGGCAGTGAACATAGGCCAAAGATCTGGATTCATTTTCTGCCCAACCGTTCTCTAGCACAGAGGTTCACAAAGACTTCCCAGAATCTGCAAATCAGCAGCACCTGTGTTGATAATACCTGGATTTTTAAAAAAGTAGTCAAAAACTCTCGGGTTGCATCTAGCATTCTGCGTTTCATCAGGCTTGTCAGGTGTTCCAATATGTGCTGAAGTTTGAGAATCAATTCTCTAGCAAATAATTACAACTTCTTTTAAGTACTGATTGAGGTGCAATCAATAATTGTAGCAGTACCCTGGAAATCATAAAGCACTGTAATTCTAGTAGTGGCAGGGTTAAACTAGGGACAAAAAGTAAACCCAAGAATGTATTTACCTGGTAGTATAAGATAGATGAAAGAACTTGAAAAGTCTGCCTCTCTCACTCTTCGCTTTACATGTGAGCCATTTCATTCAGCAGTTTCTGCAGGACTTATCCTCAGAACCTGTGCCACTGAAAGCAGCAAGCCTTTCCTTTCCCTTCGCAAGCCAGCTAAGACCGTGCCTGCCGTTCTGTTTCAGTGCACTGCGAGGCCAGCGAGTGGAGTCCTTGGAGCCCATGCATGAAGAAGGGGAAGACATGTGGCTTCAAAAGAGGAACTGAAACTCGGGTCCGAGAAATAATCCAGCACCCATCAGCGAAGGGTAACCTGTGCCCTCCCATGAGCGAGTCAAGAAAGTGTACAGTGCAGAGGAAGAAATGTCAGAAGGGAGAACGAGGTACGATCACTTCGACAAAATTTGCTTGTTTGAATCCTCACCAGGTGATGCGTGGTTCACTTTTTTTTTTCTAATTTGACAATACTGTTCATGTCTGAAACCCTAAAAGGTACAGGAAACAAAAGACATGTTGGCTCTGCACTACAGAATAGAGATATACTAACTTTTAAAAATGGAATCTGCTATCAGAAATTTACTATCAAAGTAAATACTACTTGAATTTCAAAGCTTCGGGCTGTATTATAAACATTCAGGGCACCGTCTAGCCTATGGTTCACCTCTAGTGTTTGGAAAACTTTAGGGAAATTCCGCGACAAGATCTAAGGCCACTTGGTACAAGATTGTGGCAAAAACACAACACCATCAATTTCTTCCTTTCCTCGTTGCTACAAATCGAAGTAGCATAATTAGGTTTTAAACTTTATTTGCTAAATATATATTTATTTTTAATACTGACTCTATGTTCGAATTAAATGACCAAGTACATATTTTATAAGGATAATATAACTATGAGTGACACCCTGTCCCCAGGTTTTTAATTGTCTTCCGTATCGTACTAATTTTTGATGTTAGACTACAGAACGTGTGACATCAGCTTTAACTGTGTCAGGACTTGTTCTAAAATCTTATGAGTTCCAAGGGAAAACATACTATTAAATGTGATGTTTGATTAAATATGATGTTCCATGTAGAAGAACCACATTTTGCTGACCTTTGAAACAGCCCTTTTCCATTTTTCCAATTTATGTCCCTGGCATCCCTGAACACTAATGTCCTGTGCATTTGGATAACTAGCGTTAGTTATCTAGTAAGCCTATCAATGATCCCTTTCAGTATTTAACTGCCCTTGAAAGAACCAGCAGCCTGTGAAATTGATCCTCTTCACTAGTTTCATGCGTTCATACAACACAGTTCTAGTAAGTTCTTCCTATATGGTTACACACAGTTCTAACTAAGTAACACAGTTCGCAACTAAGTAGAGTACTGTTAGAAGATACTTTTAAGGTATATTTCAAGCCCAGTGAAAGATTGAGATGTATGAGCAATAATCACAATGTCATATAATGAAAGAGCTTATAGCATTTATGAACTCTGTTTAATAGGAACACAATAGAGGATTCTGTGCAAAGGTAAAAATTGCTTGTATAAAAAGGAATTTGGGTCACCCATGCTTCACAAAGTACTTTTCTTATATTAATTAGCTATTATCAGAATGCAGAAAGCCTTTAGTTGCCTTAATAGTTAAGTAGTGTGATAAAATTCATGAAGACGGGTTATTTTAAAGAGAAATTCAAACTTTTGTAAATTTGTGAGAGGTTTTGATTAAAATTTAATTTCAGGAATGAAAGTTGGCTAGTGAGAAAGGTCCTTCTGGCATTTGTTACCAATTAATTTAAAACATCTTAGATTTTAAAAGTTGGATTTGGAAGTCAGATATTTCATCACTCTGCTTGTTGGTATGCTCCCATATCCCTACATTTACTTATGTTTACTAAATTTTCTTAAAATCTAATGACTTACAGGTGGTCTTTGTTCATATTTTTTCTACCAAGATTATACAGTTCTAATCAGTATTCAGTATATTTTGCTTTTAAAATTTTAAGTAACAAAAGGTTTAACCAACAGAATAATTAAATTTTGATACTAATTGCGTTTTACTATTTGGTTTGAGAATGTGGTCTTTTATTTTGCTAGCACTTCACTTACACATTAACATTGAAATTGTCAGTTCTTAAAACTAGCAACTGATAAGATAAACAATTCCAAAAGACACTTGAAAAAGTAAGACTTGACAAAACACTGGGCTTCAAAGTTTCTTTGTGATCTTTTTCTTCTCAGGACACAATAATATTTTACACTTACAAAGAGAACTTTATACAATTAGAAAAATGTAAGTGTTTAATTCATAAGTTTGATAACACATAGACTAATAAATAGGAAATGTGAATCACTTATAAATTCCAGATCTAGTTCCACCTTTATATACTCCTCATCTTTAATGTGTTTAATTTTTTTCAAATAGTTTAGAAACTTAAGTTAGGAAGAAAACTGTTTTTCTTTTCGTTACTTCTCTGCCCTAAAGAGAAGATTACTCTTAAAGATTACTTATCATGTATCCTTATATCAACCCAAAGCAGTAAAAAAAGATTAGTAATTGAGACCTCGAGACATCTTACTGTATCAACAATATCAAGCATCACATCAAACAGCATTGCCCAAGTCTTCATTTAGATTCTGATATAAATATATTTTCTATCTACAGATATGAATATACATATCTTAAATATAGTCATTATTTTTTATAATGACTATATTTTTAATCAAAGAGGTAAAAACCACAAACATACATGGAAAGGAGAATATCAGGTCAAATGAAGTAGATTTTAATTTCTATTTATATTTTTTATTACTTGCTGATATATTTCTTATTTTAACTAGGGTAAGCAATTTAAAAGATAAAATAAAATTAGATAAAGACATGATTTCTTCTACTATTAAGATACCTACTATTTGAATTGTTCCTAAATCCTTACAGTCATAAATTAAGAAGATTGTTTGCATTTTATTATTTGAACATTTATAGAAGAATGAATTAAAAGATAAGGGTTTTTTATCATACAATTTAGCCTGCAAATCTTGATTTTAAACTTAACATCTATGATTCCTGCGTAAGAAGTTAACAATGCACAGGTAGATAGCACATTTGGAATAAGTACGGAACATATATTCATGATTTTTTTTTCTAGTATAATTGTGAAAAGTAGACTATCCAGGGAAGAATGATAAGATCCAGAAATGACTTTACAAAATGTACACAAGGAAAAAGTTGACTAGAAGGAGATGGTTTCTAGTAACAGATTGGATCATTCTGGCCATGAGATGCTTTTATTAACATGTGTGCTGAAGAGATATGTGACTGGGAATATAGCTCAGTGGCACAACATCTGCCTGGCATGCAAGAGGTCATGAGTTCAATTCCCGATACCAAAAAAAAAAAATCTTATACACATACATTTTTCTTTGCTACTGCTCTTCTCATGCTTGTAATTCTTACAGCAAAAGAAAGAGAATGAATGTAATTTTTGTAGTACCAAATCCAAATTTTTATCTAACATATTATTTGTGTGTACCATTTGGGGTTATTTCCTTTCACTTCACATATTACTTTTTATTCAGTTTTAACTCACTCATTAATTACTAGCTTTATTTATTATTTATTTATTTATTATTTTTGGTACCGGGGATCAAACTCACAACTTCATGCCTGCCAGGCAGGCATTTACACCACTGAGCTAAATTCCTGGCCCTATTTTTTGAGACAGGGTCTCACTATGCAGTTCAGGTTGGCCTTGAACTCATTTTGTAGCCCAGGCTGGTCTTGAACTCACAACAATCCTGCCTCAGCCTCCCGAGTGCTGGAAGTAAAGGCGTGTGCCACTATGCCCGGCTCAATTACTAGCTTTAGTGCTTTTTTTTTTTTTTTTTTTGCGGCACCAGGGATCGAACTCTCAACCTCGCACCTGCCAGACAGGCACTTAAACCACTGAGCCAAACTCCTAGCCCTTTAATTACAAGCTTTAATAAGTTATTTTCATTGCAATTGTTTTCAATTTAACTTATCTCAACTGAATTATATTTGAAATGGCAAAAATATGAGATACATTTTAAGAGATTATAAACCAGGCATGATGGCACACTCATGTAATCTCAGTACTCAGGAAGCTGAGGAAGGATTGTTAAGAGTTCAAGACCAGTCTGGGTTGCAAAGGGAGCTCAATGCCAGCCTGAACTGTGTAGTGAGACCCTGTCTCAGAGAGAGAGAGATTATAAAGGCTAATAGGTAGAACCATCTAGGCATTAAAACAACACTGAAACAAAAGTAAGCAAAGAGTAGGTGTACTTGTAGTAGTTTACATTATTGATTCTTTTAACAAACTAATGTAACCATCTCAGGTAAGGAAAAGTGTAACAGGCCAGGTAGGTGTGTGTGTGCGTGTGTGTCCATGTGTGTATGTTTCTTATTCATGTGTGCATTCCCCTAATGGACTGAAGAGAAATTTTCTATTGATGGTTTTTAGGGCAATTCACAAGGAATGAAAGAAATTTCACTCACAGTTAATTCATTTAAAAAATTCACACTAATTTTGGTACTGTGTGATCTTGGGATAGAGAAAAGTCAGAAGAATCATGAAAGCATGTTATGGAGTTTACCTTCTAGGTATACAAATCATTTAATATCTATTCCATCAGAGAACAGAGAAGGAATCTATTTAAATGGAAGTAAAAAAAAAAATGTCCAGGGATGCTCCAGGGAAGAAATCAGTGTGGGAATTATATTACTGCATTATTTGAATTTATAGTGGACTGTCTATGTATCTTGTCAAAATTTAATATAGTAAAAATCTATTAGGCATAAAATAGAGGAAAAGTCTTACAAGTTAACTTATAAATGGTTGCCAGGTGCATGGCTATAATCCCAATAATCAGGAGGATGAGGCAGGAGGATCACCACTAGTTTGAGGTCAGCCTGCACTACATAGATTCTGTCTTTAAAAAGCCATATATATATATATATATAGTTATCAATCATTCTTAATATCAAAATTGCAAATATGCATTATATTGACTATGAGTACTATGTTTAAAATTACAGCAAGACTTGTTTTTCAAAGTACAACAAAAAATGACAATGTTTGCTTTGTTTTGGAGTTTTGCTCCTCTGCCCTGTAGTTTGTCTTTAAATCTTTTTAACTACTCTGGTAACTTAGAGTTGAAGTTCCTCCTGCAAGGATTTATATTATCTTTTTTTAAGTTTTTAAACTCTTTATTTTGAAATAATTTTAAGCTTAAACAGTAGTTGCAAAAATAGCAGAGTAAGTTCTATATTCCAAGGATTTATATTATACAGTAATTTAATTCAAAATAAGATACTCATCAAAAGTCCAACAGATGGATTTATTAGGTCAGTATTGTATGATGAGTATTTAGACCATATGTCCTCCCAATTTTCATATCATGTAATGCAACTGGTCTAAAGACACTTTTTCTCTTTAAGTACCAAAGGATGAGGATTATTTGCTTTATCCTCATACCTATTAGTAGACTAACCCCTGGCATGGGTCAGAGAAAAGTCAGGAATGTACAGAGCTGTGAAGAAAATAACCCAAGAAAATAAGAAAATGTGGCTTTTAATCAGGGATGATTTTGCTGCCGAGGGGAATCTGCTAATCACACCCAGGATAAGAACCTCCGTGTAAACTCAACAAGCTCTTGTCTTTTTGGCCTTCGTCAGTTTCCACCCAAGAGCACTGCAAGTTGAAAGAGTGGGGCAGGAGGACCACTTGCACCTGTGGAAACGTGCATGTGTTGGGAAACCCTGCTAACAAGAACAAAATCCCGGATCAAAAGGGAGATTCTCCTCCTCCATACAAAGTGAACAATCAGTCTCACTAAACATTGTGTTGTAATTTAAAACAGTCCAATAGCGTACACCATCTGAGTGTATTTCAAACTCTCAAGAAAGGTAGTCTACTGCAGTAAATAACAATCTTTACCCTTATATCAGAGATATTTATTCTTTGCTGCAAATGTAGATATTTTTTCTTAGAGGCTTAGCACCCTTTTTTACTTAATCGCCTCAGGAAAGAGGCCTTCCAGCTGTTCAGCCACTAATTAGCTTTCTGTTCACCAAACACAGAACTGCACCCACGTCTTATCTTGTAGTAAGTAGAACCAAAAGCCACTGCCTCTTTCTACTGAGACCCAATGTGTATACATCTTCGTGGGGCACATTGCAGTTTAGTATTTGTGTACGATGGGCAATGATCAAATCAAGGTAAGAAGCACTTCTGTCTCCCTAAACACTCGTCATTTTCATGTGTCAGGAATTTCATGCTCTTCATTTTAAAATAAATCACAAATTGTTTCAACCAGTAGTGAACCAGTAGTGCCACAGACAATGCAACTCCTTCCTGCTCTGTTTTGATGTCCCTCAGTGAACTCCTCTGTGCCGTCCTTTCCCTTCTCAGTCTGCTCACCTGTTTCACTCTGTTCTCTGATGTCAACATTTTTTTTTTTTTTTGGCAATATTGAACTCAGAGGCTTTGCACTGGATACAACCGCTATTTTATTTTTTATTTTGAGACAGGGTCTTGCTAAGTCACTGAATTAACCTAGATTGGGCCTGAACTTGTGATTCTCCTGTGTCAGCTTCCCAAATTGGTGGGATTAGAGGTGTGTGCCACTATGCCCAGCTAAGATCAAGTTTTGATGCAGTCACTTTTTTATAAGTCATAAATGGTCCAATATTAGCAGTTTCCTATCACTCAATGTTCTTTAAAATTTCATTCCCAAATGTTTTGAAATATAGTAGCTATACCTATAGTATTAATTCTTTTTTGGGAGGGTATTATTTCTTTTTTTTTTTTTTTTTTTTTTTTTTTTTTTTTTTTTTTGCAGCACCAGGGATTGAACTCACAACCTCACGCCTGCCTGACAGGCGCCTAAGCCGCTGAGCCAAACTCCCAGTCCTGGTTTTTTGAGGCAGGGTCGCACTGTGTAGCTCAGGCTAGCCTTGCGCTCGCGTTGTAGCCCAAGCCGGCCTCGAACTCACAACGCTCCTCCTACCTCAGCCTCCCGAGTGCTGGGATTAAAGGCGTTTGCCACCAAGCCCGGCTGGGAGAGTATTATTTCTAAAGGTGGAAAGATGACAGTTTGTGTGAGGTATAATCTGTTTAAATAATAGACTTCTGGTGATAGTACTAGGTACTATTGCCTTTGAAAGAGCACAGGCACTATTAATCTCTAAAGATTTCCATAAAGCAGGATCTTCAGATCCTTTTCAGTTTTGTCCATTTAAGACTTGTTCTGTCATTTGATTATGTTTTCCCCTTAGCCATATTATGCAACTCTTACTGCTGTTTATTTTCCTACAACTCCAGTTTAAACATTGAAATATCAGATCAGCTTGCAAACTCGGTATACACTTATCCAAATTTAATATTCACGCAGATGTTAAAACTGCAGATATTGCACTTCATAGCTTCAGCGGCAGAGTCCCACCTCTTACTGCTCTGGCACTGATATTTCAATGGCAGGGTCTTGCTGAGGACTCTCTGTTGCCCGTGCTTGTGGGCTGCAGTTATTTATGTGGACAGTTGACTCTCCTGTGTCATAAAGCAGAGGACTGCAACCAGCACCTGGTTGGATGTAGAAAACTGTGAAATGACGGTTGCTATGTTTCTTGTTCGAAAGCATTTCACAATCCCACTAAATATTCTTAAACCTCTTAGTGTAAAGATAAAGCTCGGAAGAAAATAAGAAATCTTTTACTTCATGCACTACAGTCCTAGGTTGATAATCATTCTTATATTTCAGTCAGCAATCATTATTTCTATGGCAAAGGCAAAATTTATATTATTATGTTTCATAGGCTAAAATTTGGAAAATGTTATTCATGGCAGTCAAAACCCATGGGGCATGTTATGGTGTTTGTTATAGCTATTCATATAGCCCCTTTCTTCCTGCGTGGTTGAAAGAGTGCTTGTAGTCTTTGCTGTATTGGTATGTGCCTAGCACCCCTGCTTTAAAATAATCATTGTAATTAGTGGTCCTTACAAATCCTGTGTTCTCCAAGTTTTCTTTTCTGTGATGTTTCTAAATTTCTACACTTTTTAAGCCACCGGTGTGTTTCACAAAAAACACACTGGTCTGGTCATGGACTGGAGCTCTTGGGCTTCATCCACAGCCCTCTCGAGCCTTCAGCAAACATGGATCTCGCTTTTGTTCACATCCCATGCAGGGAGGTTGTTTCTGTTGGCTTTTGCTGTGTAAGGAATGACCTCAAAAACATAGATGCCTGAAACAACAACCACTTATTTGACAATCCCAGGCTGGGTAATTTAGGCTACCAGACAATTCTGACCTTAGCTGGGCTCCCTCATGTGGCTGAGTAGCTGAAGACTGAAAAGAGACTGGGTTGCGATGGTTCTTTCTTCATTAAATCAGTGAGGGGGAATCTAAGGGCTCCAAGCAAAGGACAGCAGTGGTTCCTCCTGAGAGGAGGCTGAAAAATGGCATGTTCTGTGTCCCCAAGCTTCTGTCAGCCTAGGCTGGGCACAAGCTGATGGGTGTCTTGATTCAAAAAGTGGAGAAGTAGCTGCACCTGCTGGCAGGAGAAGCTGTGACATTACATTGCCAAGTCCTTCCTGGGCAGGGAGCAGTGGAAAGTTGTAATCGTTTTTTTTTTCCCCAATCTACCATCAAGGTCTTTCTGTTGTTTGGAGTGAGATGAATGTAATTGCCTAATAGCTCAACAATCTCTTACTGTCTGAGATAACCGACCTTCCCTTTGTAAAAATAGTCTATAGTTTATGCAGGAGATGTGCAGGATATCAATTCTGACCTACTTTCCAACCTGTGATGGGCAGAAAAAGCAGGGAAAATAGAAAGCCAGGCCAAGATACACTCATGTGCTCGACAAATATTGGTTAAAGCACCGGGTGTGTGCTAGGAACACTGAGGTACTAAGGACAAAGAAGTGAACAAAAAAGAGAAGTCTCTTTTACTTTTGGCATCAGTGTCATAGTTTACCTTACTCTAGAAAGGAAGGCGAAGTTCACTTGCAGCAAGTATCTGTGCTGAGAGTGTGCATTTTATCGGTAGTACCACCAGTATCATTAGAGCTTACTAATGCATTTATGAAAGACATCTGTTTATGTTGGTGAACATCAAATATGCCTGCCTATGTTAATCTTAACATCAAATATGCCTGCTAAGATTATATGCACTCTTCCTGTGACCACCGTGCTGATGGGCTACTATTTGCTCCTGAGATGGCACAGTGGGAGAAAGGTACAGCTTGTGGCTGTGGAGCAGAGCAAACTTGATGAGGCCTTTAGAGAAATGACTCCAAGTCCTTGATTCCATGCAGTCTGTCCCAGCCAGCTGAGATCCCTGCCAATGGAGGGCTCCCTAGAGAGGATCCAGAGAGCATCAGCATAAATTTAAATTCTGGACCCCCAAATATAGCTTGGAAAAGGCCTCTGGTCCTCAGTTAATTACAAAGTAAACATTTCTCAACAAAAAGAGCTTCCTCCTTTCGGGCTTGTCCTCTCCACCCCTGTCCCACAGTCACTTCTGGAAGCTGCTGGTGTTGCTGAAACCTCTTTGGCACTGTCATGTCCCGCATCTGAAGTCAGGAAAGAATTATTCCTAGCATAGATCGCGGTCTTGTTTGCTTATGGTCTACTCCAGCAACTCTATGGAAGCCTTACCAGCTATCTGTGTAGATGTTACAGGCTAGCAGACAGGACTGGAGACCTTCTTCTTAGGCTTCCACCAGACATTACCCAGAAAATGCAAGCAGCTTGTATAGTTAAGTTCTGTGACATCACTGAGAAACATTCTCCAGCTTGCTCATGTTAAAGTCATACCTTTTGGGGCACTGTAAGAAGAATTCACAATTCAGATGGTTTAATCCTTCTTCTACATGGCTGTGAAGCCAGACATTAACTAGAACAAGATAAATGTTTTACTGATGGACAAATCCAAGCACAAAGTTTCCAGCCTCATGTCTTGTATCAAGAAGCTATCATCAACCTGACAAAATGGAGGTAAAGGGAAAAGTCTCAAAACTCCTTCACCTACAATGTTCTCATCTCCTTCCAGTTACTTCTCTATTTCATTTTTTTTTTCCTTTTTGGTCTTTTTGGGACAGAGTCTGGCTGTGCATTTCAGGCTGGCCTTGCACTTACTTTATAGCCCAGGCCAGCCTTGAACTTGTCACAATCCTCCTGCCTCAGCCTCCTGAGTGCAGGGATTACAGGCGTGCACCACCATACCTGGCTGTTCTATTTCATTTTCAATTCAGTTTCTTACCTTTTGTTCAAAACATCCTAATTTAAAAGTACTTATACTATTTCTGTCTGATTTTTAGTTTCTCTAAAAAATTATTTATATGATATATGCAATAATTAACATAGTAGAAAAACAAAATAATAATTTATTCCTCATTGACAGTCCTTTTTCAGCATTCTCACTGTTACACTTTCTGTGTTCATCAGTTCATTTTAGTTGAAAATGACAGATTACCTTAAGCAAAAGGAAAACTATTGGCTTTAAGTGCAGGTTCATCTAAGTGCTTGATAAATAACCCAATAAGTGCCTGCCTCCTGCATTCTCATTCAGATCATCCTGCCTCTACTTCTCTTTGTTTAGTTGTCTATTCACCCCTGCTCTAGACTGGCTCCTCAGTTAGGAGGAAATCTGGATGTGAGTGGCCACAGTCTCTATTCCCAATTGAGAAGGCTTCAGTTTTGCCTTTCCCAGGACCCATTCATCCAATCGTGTGAAAGAATTCCAGTTGCCCCTGCTTGGTCATGTGTTTGCCTCTTGAGCCAATCACTGCAGTGGGAAATTAGAGTCTTGTGACTGGACCACCTAAGTCACATACTTACAACTGAACCCAGGGACCAGTGGCCTTTGAGAGTAGAAGTTCTAGTTAGAAATAAAAGCATAGATGTAAATTATGCTCTTCTAAAGAGGTGAGGGTTTGAAGTTTCCAATTAAGTAATAAAGAGCAGCCAGAGTTTTCAAATCTGTTTCAGACTAGATATTCATGCCCAGCATAATGCTAATGATATTTTAATTGAACTATTTTTTTCTAGAAACATTTTTATGGGAATAAAACTGGCTCCCCCTGAATATAAATCAAATCCACTACTCCTTTGAATGGTTTCTGGGACCGATGTATTGCTCAGGCCTGAGAAAAGTCATGCCCGCTTCATTCCTAGCGGCCGAGCGCTCAGCGTGCGCAGTTGCACCAGTGTGGGTAATGACCTTTTGCTTGATCATGCACCAGGCCAATGGAACTTGAAGATTAATTCAGACTAATTACTGAACTCTTATGTTTATACTATGCATACACCACTGGGTCATAGCTCTGGACTCTGTGAGTCCAGGCTGTCATAATTGGAAAATATGCCTTGTAAAGAATTGTTTTGTTTATTTGTTGTTTCTGCTATAAGAACTTGTTTTTCTTATTTTTGTAATGAATCAGATTTAGGGAAGAGTTTCTAAACAAAGTCCAATGCCATTTTTCCATGTCAAGACAAACATACACATTGTAAAATGAAATACTCCTTATATTACTGCATTCTGTGAAGGCTTATATCTGGACAATTACTTTCCATGCTTTTTTTTTTTTTTTTTTTTTGCGTGGGGGGGGGAGACTGGTGATCAAGCTCACAACCTCACACCTGCCAGGCAGGCACTTATGCCACTGTGCTAAATCCCTGGCCCCATGCTTTTTAATAATAATCACATTTTAGGCATAAGATACTATGGTAAACTCATACTTGGGTAATAAGAATAATTCCTAACTCCAGAAATAAAGCAGATAGACAAACTGTGTACATGCTTAATATTGGCAGTTATTATCTAATTGTATCTCATGAACAAAAAGTATTCTCAAATTAATAGTAACCTACTTTTTTGTAGTGTCCTTAGTGCAATGCTTACTAGATAAGTACTTTTTAAGGAATATGTACAAGTGGTGGAGAGTTATCTCTTAGAATAATAGGTACAACTTACATATATCTCATGTGCTATCAGGAACTTTGCTTTATTTCTAATTTTGTTCCAACAAGTAAGATATAGTAGACTACACTTGATCTTAGCCAGAAGGCCACAACTACTAAAGTATTTGCTAGGTAAATCACCAGCATAGCTACATTTGACCACTTTGTCAAATTTTACTTTGAAATGTTCAGGAGAGTTCTGTATTAGGCCATGGCTTCCTACTATGTCAACTTTACTTAGTGCAACTCCTGGCTTTGCCATCCTTCCCTTCCATCTGTAATATCTTCTCAATTTAAATAAGAAATACCTGCTCATAGAATTACTGTTTCTCTTCATGTGCACCAAAAGTAATGTTTAATATTTGCACTGTCAGCCTAAGGAACCAAAAAAGCCATAGAAAACAAAACCATCTCAAGTCAATGACAGGTTTGTCATTCGTTTCGCTTTCTTGTTTTGATTTCACAAAAGCTAGGGTTTAAAAGTGTCCATGTACATGGTCTTGTTAAAAAATCAAAAAAGTAGAAAATAAATAAAAGAGCAATAATCTCACTCTGTCTCAGAACCGTCCCTTCCTGTAAGAAAAGCAAAGTTAAAGGATGTCGCATACTCCTCTGTCATTCCGCTGCCTATGGCAATATACATATATAAAAACACTCATTCCATAGAGAATGAGTGTTTTCTTTTAGAATGCACTTGGCTTATTTTTTCTCTAACAGAAAAAGAGAAATGAGTATCCTTCTCCCTCAATAGTGTGTGCATATGTCACTTTTTAATTTGTGTAAAATGCCCATCTTTCCAGCTTTAGTATATGTCCTGCTGACGTCAGCACAAGCACCTTTCCAATTCATGTTTTTTTTGTTTGTTTGTTTGTTTTTTGCGGCACCAGAGATTGAACTCACAACCTCGCGCCTGCCACGGCAGGCGCTTAAGGCACTGAGCCAAACACCCGGCCCGGGTTTTTTGAGGCAGGGTCGCACTATGTAGCTCAGGCCGGCCTTACGCTTGCGTTGTAGCCCAAGCCGGCCTCGAACTCACAACGCTCCGCCTACCTCAGCTCCGCCAACCCCGAGTGCTGGGATTAAAGGCGTGCGCCACCACACCCGGCTTCCAATTCATGTTTTTAACAGCTGCAAAATGTTACATTCTATGAATAACAATTTATTCAACTAGTCTGCTGTCCATGGACAATAAAACCATTTCGTATATTTCACTACCACATTAAACATATCAATGGTGTCAATGAACTGATAGATTCACTTATCAGAAGAAAAAAGGATGGCACATCATAGCGTTTAGAACACAGACCTTGGAACCCTTCGTTTTCAATTATTGTGTTGTTAAATGAACTATTTAGCTTTTGTATACCCTGTTTTCCTCTATAAAGTGAGGATCACAGTAACCATCTCACAAAGGGGGCATGAGTTTTATATAAAACTCTTATACTTGTGCCTAGTAAGTGCCCAGTAATTATGAACTTTAATATTTAATGGTGTCCCAAACATTGCATGAATAAACAAAAGACAGCTACATTTTCAATATTAATATATTCTCTCAGGTCATTTTTCAGAAATTTTTAAGAGTTTACACTTACAATGTATTGGAAATGCCTGTCCCTTTAGACTCTCACCCAGGCGGAATTTATCAGTCCTTGAGGCTTGTGGCAATCTGACAAATTAGCAAATGATGCTTTGTTGTCTTGTAGGCATTTCCCAGACTACTGATATGACTCATTCTATATTTATTGGTTATTTGGGTTTTTATGAGTTCCCTGTTTTTATTTTACCCATTTTCTAATTTTTCTATTGCATAAAATATAGCAGTTGTAGGCACTCTGTGAATAGGGACAGTAACCGTGTGTCATGTGTAAAGCAAATATTTTCTTAGTCTGTTATTTATCTGATTATGTCTAGAGTGGGTTTTGCATACTTATACATTTCCTTCTGTAATGCTGAATTTTTAACTTGTTAGATACTGTAATCTGATGCATGGTTAGTCATTGAACAAATATTAATTAGCAGTAATTACGCACTGGATGCAGTGCTGAACACATCAGTGTAACTGTGTTTGGATGTACATATGACGACCCTTGTCCATATACATGGCTATGTCTTTCCCTATATCCCTCCTAAACTTCCTTCTGTCTCCACTGTTGTAGTTAAGAAACCATAGTTGGAACTAATCTTATTCTAGATTTCCTCCTCTTGTGTAGTAATAACAACATATGAGAGATCAGAACAAGAATCAAAAAGTATTTTAGAGGAGGCCTGGTCATCAGTTTTATTTTTTATCTTTTTTGTAATAAATGACATTAAGGAGTGACTTTGCACAATGTCCGTATCACAGAGCTGGCGATGACAGAAGAGGAATCTGTACTTTGTGCTTTATGTCATTCTGCTGTGTGGACACTGCATTTTTTTTTTTTTCTGTCTTTTTGAGACAGGGTCTCACTATGCAGTTCAGGCTGGCCTTGAGCTCACTTTGTAGCCCTGGTCTCAAACTCACAATTATCCTCCTGCCTCAGCCTCCCAAGTGCTGGGATTACAGGTGTGTACACCACACCCAGTGATACTGCATTTTGTATGGCTTTATTTTCATTTTTTTCCTGAACTATGTTCATGAAATTGGATTATAAATTCAATTTGTGGAGCTCTCTGGATATTTAATGGTGTAACTCCATGTTAATTTTACCCGTTTTTCTTTCCCAGCCACTCATTATCAGCCCTATTTTTATTATTTTTATTTAATTAATTAATTTATTTATTTATTGAGAGAGGGTCCTGCTATGCAGTTCAGACTGGCCTTGAGCACACTTTGTAGCCCAGGCTGCTCTCAAACTCAAAACAATCCCCCTGCCTCTGCCTCCCGAGTGCTGGGATTAGGGGTGTGTGCCACCACACCCAGCCCTAATCAGTCCTATTTTCAAAAATTGTTGATACATAATAGTTATACATATTTATGGGATACAGTTTGATAATTGATGACTGTTTCAGTAGCCCTATTTTTAAACAGCAAAGAGAACCACTTACTTGAACTATTCTTCACTGCCAAAATGGAAAATACCTTTCTATCAATGAAATGGGTTTTTCTAGCAGTTTATTCACACTGCCTGGGATGGCTTGGAGTCTGGTATTCTCAAAAACACATGTGAGCAGTAAGAAAGTTCCCCTTGGTAAGGCGATCTGAAAGGTTGCTGAAAACAGGAGCCCAGAAAAGGGTTATGGAGTAATCCAAATGTGAGAAGAATGTATCCATATGAATAAAAGAAGGCTTCTTTTCCTTTGAAAAGAAGGGAATTGGACCTGGAGCCTCAGTATGCTAGGTAAGCTCTCTACCACTAAGCTACACTTCTAACCCTTTATACATTTTATTGACTGACTGATTGATTTTGAGACAGAGTCTCACTAAATTGGCCTTGAATTTGAGATGCTCCTACCTTGGCCTCCAGACTAGCTTGGGTTACAGGCATGCACCAGGCAATAAACAGCACGATACACTGAGGTGCTGGGCTCCATATCTGTTTCTTAGTTTTCTCCAGTTTGTATTCACCTATACTAATGTACAGAAATGGCCCTATCTTTCTCATTTGTCATTTATAGCAGCAAAAATATGACAAACAGATATAATTTTGTAACATTCTTAACATATATATTAAACCCATAGCCTGATATTATGGTGAGGTATAATGTGTGGCACTACGTGATCTTGAAAATTTATTTTACTTTGTCCCACATAATGTCCTGGCACAGTACCTTTTTCAGGGTCTCTGTCACTGATCCCTCTTTTTTATTAGTCCATGTGTGCAGTATGTAGTATTTATATTCCTTGTGCAGAGCTGATGGGTGGACCAACATATATAACCCTAAGTCCTTTTCCACCCCATTTCCGTCCCCACTCTCTCCATCTCTTGATTCTCTTCCCTTTTGGGAAGGACTTACCTCCCTACTTCCTATTATCATTCTTTTATTTTGCTCCTTTTTTATAATGTGTGTTTCTCATATAAAAGAAACCATGCACTGTTTAAGCTTGTGTCTCTGATTTATTTCATCCAACACATGGCCTCAAGGGGCACCCATTTTCCTACAAAGTTTATCTTTCTTATGGCAGTGTAATACTCTATTGCATAAATACCTCATTTTCTTTATCCACTTAGTGGTTGGTAAGCATATAGGCTGCTTTCAAGGTTTAGTTTTTTGTTTGTTTGTTTGTTTGTTTTTGCAGTACCGAAGATCAAACTCGCAACCTCGTCCCTGCCAGATAGGCGTTTAAGCCACTGAGCCAAACTCCTGGCCCTAGTTTTTTGAGGCAGGGTCGCACTATGTAGCTCAGACTGGCCTTGTGCTCACATTGTAGCCCAAGCCGGCCTTGAACTCACAACGCTCCTCCTACCTCAGCCTCCCGAGTGCTGGGATTAAGAAGATTTAGTTATTATGTGTGAATTGTGTTGCTATAAACCTGAGAATGCATGCATCACTGTACTAGGATGTCTTTAACTCTTTTTGAAAGATACCTAGGAGAGGAATACCTGGGCCAGTTTCAGTTTTTTAAGGAATCTCCATGTTGATTTCCATAGTGGTTGTACCAGTTTATAGTCCCACCAACAGCATAGAAGGGTTCCTTTTCCCCCCATAGCCTTGTCACTATTGGTTATTATTTAGTTTCTTGATAATGACCTCATTCTTTCTGAGGTAAGATAGAGTAGCAGGTGGTTTAATTTGCATTTTTTTCTAATGGCCAATGATATTGAATGTTTCTAAATATATTTATTGGTCATTTATACTTCTGTGAGATGTCTATTCATTTCATTTACCTATTGTTTGGTTGGGTCTTTTACTTTGGGAGGTCTAATATTTTTTTTGAGTTCTTTATATGTTCTAGATATTGGTCTTCGATCTGAGGAATAGCTGGCACAATTTTTCCCCATTCTGTAAGTTTTCTTTTCACTTTGTCAGTGTTTTATTTTGCGTGCAGAAGCTTTTTAATTTGCTATGATCCCATTTGTTGAGCCCCAGGAAAATTTCCTATGCAATCTGTGTTCTGTTTAGAAAATCTTTGCCTATCCTTATGACTTCAAGAATTTAATCTTCCAACAGGCTGCTGTTTCTGTTATGATATTTAGTTTCTGAATCCATTTTTGTTTTAGTTTAGAACATGGTGGGATAAATGGGTCTAGATTCAATCTTCCACATGTGGGTAGCTGGTTTTCCCAAACCATTTATTAAAGATTTTATCTTTCCTCCAGGATATGTTTTTGACCCTTTTGCCAAAGATCAAGTAGTTGAATATTCTTGGAGTTGTTTCTGTGTCCTGTATTTGGTTCCATTGATGCTCTTTTCTGTTTGTGTGCTGGTACCATGCTGTTTTTATCACTGTCTTTTTGTAATATAATTTCAAGTGTAGGATTGTGATGCTTCCTGTTTTTGCTATTCTGGGTCTCTTCTAGTTCCATATGAATTTTAAGATTGTTTTCTCCTCTTCTGTGCATGGTGCTATTATTATTTTGATTGAGATTATATTATCTGTATGTCAAGTTTGGAAGTATGGCTCCTTTGACTGTATGGGTTCATCTTATCCAGGAACAGGGAATATCTTTCTGTATTCTGATGTCTTCTTCCATTGCCTTTTTCATAGCACTATAGTTTTCATTGTAGAGTCTTTCACTTTCTTAGTTATGCTAATTCCTAAATAATTTTTTCTTGATGCTATTGTGAATGGGTACTTTTTTCCTAATATTTTTCTCAGTGAATTTTTTTTTACAGGAATGCTAGTGATTACTGTGTGTTGATTTTGTGCCCTACTGCATTATTGAATTCAGTTATTAATTTCAATTCTTTTGGTGGAACTTTTTGGAGTCTTATGTAATGGATCATGTCATTTGCAAATAATGATAATTTGACTTCTTTCCTATACATATTTTTAGTTTTTTCTTGCCTGATTGTTCTTGCTAATGTTTCACACACTACATTTGATAGGAATAGAGGAAGTGGAAATCCTTGTTTCTGATGTTAGAGAAAAAGCTCTTAAGTTTTTCCATTTAATATGATGGCAGTAGGTTTGTTATAAATGGCTCTTATCAGATAGAGATAAGGTCCTTCTCTACCTATTTCTTTTAGTGTTATTATCATGAATGAATGTCAGGTTTTGTCAAATACTTTTTCTATGTCTATTCTATTGATCATGTGAATTTTGTCCTTGCTTCTGTTCACATGATGTATCACATTTATTGATTTATGTATGTTGAGACATCTTTGCATCTCTGGAATGAAGTCTACATGGTCACAATGTATGATCTTTGTGATGTATCACTGCGTTCTGTTTGCCAATATCTCGTTGAGGATTTCTGCATCTGTAGTCATTAAGGAGACAGGCCTGTAACTTTCCTTTTTTGGTTGTATCCTTGTCTGGTTTGAGAATCTGTGGTCCCTCCTTGTTTTGATTACTAAATACATAATCTAAAACACTAAGTTGGAAACTGGGCTTAAGTTGGATAAGACTGGAGGGAACTACTCTAAAAACTTTTTACATAAACTCTAAAGAGGTCAAATTTAGAAAAATCTCAGCTGCTATTCTTGGATTCCATGAGCCACTCACCATTTATAAAATATTAATAAGTGGCAGATGACAGATGTTTATTGCTTAACTAAAATGTGTGTACAATGCTAATTTTTTCTAAAAATTAGTGTCATACCAAAAGACTTGTATATATATATTGAAATATTGAAAAAATAAAACTACAAACATGTGACCCAGAATCTTCTTACTCCAAACACCTACATTTCCATAAGAAGCCACTACTTTGATTTCACTATATTAAACAGTAAATCCCATGAAATTCTGTTCCTTTAAACTAAAATTTGTTTTGTAAGCCCACATTTCTCTAGAAAAAAGACTTATGAGTCATTTTATATATAAATATACAACATAACACAAACTCACACCCACACACATATTTAATTGTTGATCTCAAAGTCTGAAACTAAATTGTTTAACAAATACAGTTTTCACAATCAGAAATTAAAGAAAAAGAATAATAACCAAATGGTGAGTTGGTTTAGGTTCTAATATCTTATTGAATCTGAGTAAATAACATATGGTAGTAACTGACAAGTTTTTTCTCATCTGGATACCATAGTTTGGATACCTATTTGTATAATTCTGGAAAACTGATAAGATGCTTAGAATAGAGATAATTTCCAGTTATTACAAGGAAAGTAAAATGGTTTTCCAGGACAATTAATCATAGACTAAAAATCTCCCTCCCTTACCCAAAAAAAGAGACAAGAAAATAATTTGCTTAGGTTATATGCGTTCCTCAACTATATTCATGAGCTATAACCGTATCTATTAACGTGAATTCTTTTCCAACAGGGCTGTGATTTAATATTATTTATTTAATTCTTAGAAGTTTTACATAATTATTTTATTTAGTGTTTTAATGCACGTATGCATTATCACTATCAACTCCATTTTAAGGATGAGGAAAATGAGGTTTTAAGTATGAGTAGTCGACTTCTAAAAATATGAAGTAAGTGGCAGTCACATGAGCAAAATCCAGACATAAGTCTATGTTCAATAAGCTATCAAGTTACTGAGACTAAAAAGAATACATAAAAACCTCAAGAGCATCAGCCCATAATGGAGTCAGAGTCCCGATTCAGCCTGGATCTTTTGACTGTTATTTAATTTTCTTTCAGTCTGTCCATTTTTTTCACGGGTTCCAGATGATGACTTATTTCCATTTTTCTGCCCTTTTCTAATTCTGCCCCTGTCCCATGACTGTCAGCATTATCCATTATTTGTATTGTTGTTGGTAGTTGTAAAAATGAAAACATTCTGTTTCTACCACTAAGTCTGCTCAGTCTTTCTGTCTTACAACCATTCTGTTCAGAGAACAAACTTGAACATCATCATCAAATTGGTCAATGGTTCCCCTTTGGCTTTAAATCATGCTTCTGTTTAAAAGCCAAGTCGTTTTCCTCAATTGCCAACATCATAGCTAATTGCGATAAGTGGTTTTGTTAGCAGTATCATGTCATCTAAACAAAGACTGTCAGTCAACAGAGTCAGTAGCCCTGAGGCTATGAGGGCTTTGTACAGTTTTCACAGGGCTCAGACTGAACACAAATCTAATAAAGATTCTCACTGCCTTCTAAAAAGGTTAGGAAAGTTAACCCTGCATCCAATTACTATTAAATAACCTACAAGACAAAAGAGTGAAATTTGCTTTAAAATACATTTCAAAAGTCTGGATTTTCTATTCAATTTATGAAGCATATATGGACACCTAGATGTGATGTCAATTCGTGGACACTCCAGACACAGCGTATTTCTCACCCCAGGAGGCCGCTCAGCACAAAGCACACTGTGAGTGGGTACAGTTCCCAGAGAGAGAGAGAGCAATGTGCGTGTGTAATAAAAGCAGATGCAGCTTGACCCTGAATTTGCACGACTGTGTGGAAAAGGCACATGCTGCCCTCAATTGCTGTAGGCATCTGCTAAAAGCACGTAAGATTCAAGCTAGAAAATGCAAAATGTTCCCTGGAATATTGTAACTTAACATTGGAAACAAGGGAACTTATCACTGAACAGAGCAGGTTGCATACTAACATTCTAATTGTATAACGTGGTTATTCTTGTAGGCAGAAAGAGAGCATTAAACCATTTATTTGCAAAAAGTATTTTCCCTCTAGTAGTATTATTAGGTATATATTTATGTCCTTTAGCTTAGTTTGTCAAATCCAGCCTATTTCTAATGGCATACATTTGTCCTACCTTGCTTTAACAAAGGCTTAAAATCTTAAAGCAACTTTCAAATACTTTTTAGACATGAAATAGAGCTCACAAAATAGACTTAATAGCAAATTAGCCAGGAACACTTAGATGTGTTTTCTTTAAATTATATAGAGATTTTTCAAAATTAAGATGTGGTAAGAATCTACTAGTGGTCATTAAGCCATCTAAACCACTTGAAACATAATTAGAGACTTGCAAATCCTAGGTTGGCCTAATGGAAATTAGAACCAATTTTGTGGTTGCACTTTTGGCATTGCCTGTGTATCTTTATAAACATTGCATTTAGTATAGTTTTGAAATGGTAGCATTCTTCCTTCAAAGAAGACCAAAAGGTGTGAAGAGAGAGAAAGAGAGGAAAAAAAAAAGATGTTCAGAAATCTAGGCAATAAATTCTTCCAGAAACTGCTTCTCCACTAACTTTGATTATTTGAATGCTACTGACCTATAAGAAGATAAGGACTAGCTTCCATTCTGAGCTCATTGCTGTATACTCTCCAGAGCCATGAGAATGGAGGTAGTCTTACTTTGTTTCCCTCA
Source organism: Dasyprocta punctata (assembly GCA_004363535.1). Taxonomy (NCBI): domain Eukaryota; kingdom Metazoa; phylum Chordata; class Mammalia; order Rodentia; family Dasyproctidae; genus Dasyprocta; species Dasyprocta punctata. The sequence goes on along the minus strand of RJWM01003010.1, from coordinate 43,713 downwards.
GTTTAAATATGTGTCCACAACACCGATACCAAGGCAATAAGCTAATTAAAAGTAATATGTAAGGAACCATAGAACTGGAAAGACAGTCACCAATGCACAAAAGCGCTCAGTGTTTACCTTTTGTTTTCAGTGATTCATCTGTCACTTACCCATCTTTCCCAAATATGAGTTTTATGTTGATTTCTATGGGTTTTCCCTCTGCATCTGTCCTTTGGTCTAGTTTATCTTTAGTTTGCTAGTTTATTTTGTTTTGTTCATTGTTTAACTTAGAAAATAAGAGTTCCTATTTTGGAGATAAAGTCCCAAAGCTTATTATCTTGTTTTTGTTTGTTAGAAGATAGTATGTGTCTTCCTGAGTATGAAAACCCAGCAAACCCAAAAAAGTAAGAGCTTTGCTAGTTAGAACTACAAATAGTTTGAGAGACAAATAGTTGTGCTGAATTCTTCAGTTGCATATGGTTTGTCTCTCACTGCCAAGTGGAAATTGGATAGGTGACAGTTTCGCTTACCAAATAATACACTCTGGTGACACTAATGTGGTTCATAAATGAGTATATAGTGCTAGAAACTTTATATTTTTGACCACATAAGTATCTTAAAAAACAAATATTTGTTTGGCATTAATTTGCTTAAGAAACCCTTGTTTCTTTTTGACAAAGCTGCTAAGATTAACTTTAGCACCATCCTCACTTTCCTTCGAAAGTTATAAGCTCCACAAACTTTAGCTGATTTTATTATCATCACCCTGATATCTAAGTCTCAGCCTAAGCTCAGTCCGAAAGCTAGTAATAATAGATCAAGAATCAAACCTGGGTTTCTTTAAGCACCATATTCTTGAAAACTGCCTCAACAAATTTCTAATAAGTGTAAGTGGAGACAAGCTAGACTGAATAAGGACATGTGTTGTTCGCCAAATTCTAAGATTCATCTCAAGTGTTTTTCCTATAAGGACTGTATATGTATCATCAAAAACAGTCAGAATTTTAAAACACTCACAAAGTGCCCATATGAAAATAATATGCTGTTGAATGCTCTGTAATGTTAAACAGATCCAGACAAGGATAAAAACAAATTTTGGGGTACTTTTGTAGCCATGAGCACCATAAAGAAGATCTGTGACCTTAATTTTACCTTAACATTGTCTTCAGCATTTCATATTTAATTATAGTAGATTACTCACCAATATAATAAATATAGATTTATGGGATAATTTAATGAATTTAATGTTCTTAGAACAAATAAAAACCACCCAAGAGGAGCTTCACCAAACCTGAGCTTGTCCAGATTGCATTGGCTGAGATTAAGGGGAAGATCATTCATCTCTAGGGGCTGTGTAATTAATCTCAGAGTGGGAGTTGAGGTGATGACGAAGCAGAAAATGAAGCCAGAGTACAATCCTGTAACAAAACGGGTTGGAGCGCCAACATCAAGGAACTTGTTATTTCCTTTTTTTTTTTTTTTTAATAACCCTGTAATACTCATTCTTACCTTTAACTTTCCTAAATCTTAAAATCTCATCTGTTCAAGTTAACTATTTAGCATGATCATTTTTGATATGGTCAAAGAGATTTTAAAAAAGAATAAGATTTTAAAAGAATACACTGATGTGTGTGTGTGTGTGTGTGTGTGTGTGTGTGTGTCTAAGAAGAAAAAAAGACATTCCATTTCAGTTTTCACCAGAAAGTAATTGAAGATGAATTTGTGACGATTCAGGGTATGGACAGTGATAAACTTGCAGATACACTTTAAAGAAGAAACATTCTACTCTAGGGATACATATATACATATACAAAATATTTGGTCATCAATTCTTATAGCTGAATTATTACCTTCTTGATAATTTTAATTCTTTTCTGTAGCACCAGCAAACTTTTACTTCCAAGAGTCACCACCTATTTTTCTCCCCCACCATACTGAGAGTGTAAAACCTCACTTTTTAAGCTAAGAATTCTCTGGGATCCTATTTCTCCTTAGTGGTAGATCCCTCCTCTCACAATAAGGAGAATTCTGGCCCAGGGACGGCTGGCCTTTGGGTTCTTAGTGTGATGTACCATGGCTGATGGCCCACGAAAGTGACTGCTGAGTCTCCTGCTCACGTCAGTGTTCCCACTGGGTATTTTACTCATTCCTTGGAATTTAAAAGAACAACAAATAACCAACAAATCATCAAAAACCATAACATGTTACCCAATTCTTGGGACTAAGCCAGTGAAAAGAAAATTTGCTTAAGTGTTGCAAATGTGAATTCCCAGTGTTTTAAGCTACCAAACCATACCCAGTGCTCATCCATGGCCAGAGCTGTACCTCAGCAGACTGGAAGAGGCACGTTCAACAGGTCGCTGCCAACAGAGAGTTTGCTCCTCGGAACCAGCTTGCTACCCAAACAGGCAGGAGCTGAGTGTTCAACCCTGAAAGAGCAGAGGGTAGCACACTATCAGGATGAGGATAGGGAGGCAATGGGATTGGAATAGATTTGAGGCTGGCACCAGATGTTTCATGGCTGTAATAAGTGACAACCACGGGCCCTAAATTCCCTATTTGAATTACTGGTAAAGAGTGACTGTTGTATGTTACACACTCTAAGGGCAGGAAGAGCAAACTGAAAACCTAAAATGGTGAAACCAGGATTGCAGTTTTAAAAATGTCAGTTGAAAAGATTTGTGTTGACTTTCTTTTTATAACTTGAGTAAAAGGATTGAAAGACAGAAGAGGAAAGGACTTGCAAGAAGCCAAAAAAATTTTTTTAACACATCTGTTTGTTTTTCCTCAAAAGTCAATTGTAAATGCTGTCCAGAGAATGGAGTCAGAGAGAGCCAGATAGTGGACTTGAAATTTTGTTTTTGTTATTGGAGTTTTATTTGTTCCAAAAAGAGAATGGAGTGATGAATTGTGTATCACATTAGAATGGTGAAATAATTTTATCATATCAATGTTAATCTAATAATCTGTGGAACACAGTCCTGTTTGGATTCATTTCTACTTCAGAAATGAGTGTGTAAAGGACCTATTCACTGATTATTAAAGGATACACAAAGCTGCATCCCTAGGGCTAGAAATCCTATGGGAGTGTGAACAATAATGAAACTTTTGAAATGTTAACTAATTGTATATTATTTTGTGTCTTTCTAAACAATAGAGTCTATATTATAGTTGACAGGGGGAAACATTTTGCATCATTTGGGGTGGACAACAACTAGTATCATGCACCACTCTCTGAGGTTCTGTAAGTGCTATACACATGCTTCTTAGTTACTACAATCATAACAGAAGGATTCTCTCTACCATGAGTCCTTTTTCCTAATCATGAAAATAAAAGATAAGTGAAACAATTATAAGATAAATTCAAATATTATAGTTGAAACAAAATAGCTTTAGGTATCTCTTTAAATATTTTCCTAAAATATATGGGCATGGTATGATGACGCATGCCCCTAATCCTAGCACTTGGGAAACTGAGGCAAGGAGGATCTCCAGGAGTTCAAGTCTGGACTGCATAATGAGTCCAAGGCCAGCCTGAACTACATAGCTAGACTTTGTCTCCAAAAATAAAGAAATACGATACAATATATATATTCCTAAAATAACTGGGAATCTGATAAAGAAATATGTGCATGTTATAAATACTCTTGGTGATAAATCAGAATAAACATATAAAATCAATTCCAAATGAAAATGTGCTGAACTGAGTCAGCCTATGAATTTATTGCCTCGCAGTAAACACGTATGAATGAAATCAGTAAAATATGTAGATATCGAAGTACTTGTCCTGGGCCTCTCCTGGGTTTTTTGCATTATAATCCTAAAGCATGAGAATAGTGCAAGCAAGGAGCATCTGTGTCTTTTCACATGGAACTTTCCTGACGATTTCTAAGAAGGCAGACTAAACATGTGGCTCTGACATAGTGCAGTGTCCTGTGTCGATTTCTTCTTAACTCAGAAGCCTTCGCCCCTGAAAAAAAGGATATGAAAAGGGCAAAGCTTTCTAACCTCTGACAGTTCGCCCTGAGAGTGGCGAAAACATTGGGATAAATTTCCTGGGTTCTGTGACCACACTGGTGTGGCGGTGCAAGGAGGCATCATTTCATACCTAAAGAATCTCCCTGTTTCCACATTCTTTCATTGCTTGAAGCTGATCTTGCAGGTGATATAGTCCAGATGAATTTCTGCTTAAGAAGAATTCTTGTTCATAAATTGACAAGAAAAAATATCCACCATATATAGAAAAATAAGGGAGTACCCAAGTGTGCCGAACGACCTTGTTTATGCTTTAGCTGACATTAAATGAGATTATTTGGATGAAAAACAAGCTGTGTACTTACAAGAATTGAATTGAGAGTAGAGATACAAACTTTCAATAAAAAATCAGAATATGGTTTCTTTCTGATACTCAGTTGCCTTTCATTTATCATTTTGTACCTTCAATAAATTCAATTTCTCCAAATTTGCTGGGACAAAGTTTTCAGAAAATAAACTAAGACCCTTCTATTCTAACAGTCAGTGTAGGCAAATTTTTATTCAAAGCTAAGATGATCTTATTCACTTTACCTCTAAGAATTTGAATAGTGGAATACTGGTCCATAAAACTGTTTTGGGAATATGGGAATTGAAATATGAAAAAATCATTATAATGTTAGGCTTATAATAATTTTCCACTGTAGTCATAAATTATCAAATATTTAGGTTTTTTGTTTTTTAGGTTTTTTTGTACCAAGAATCAAACTCATGACCTCATGCTTGCCAGGCAGGTCCTGTGCTGCTGAGTTATACCTCAAAATTTAGTATTTTAAACAAAAAGTTTTGCACGTCAGAAGTTTCACACAGGTTTTACTAGGATAAAACCAAGATGTCAACCAGCCTGCATTCTCCTTTAATGGTTCTTAGGAAGAATCTGTTTACTTGCCTTTCCCAGACTTTCTAGGCTGCACGCAGTCCTTGGCCAGTGGCCCCTTCCTACATCATCAAAGGCAGAAATGGCAGGCTAAGTTCTTTCACATGGCAAGCCTCCGACCCTCTCTGCTGTTCCCCTTGTTCCTCTTTTAAAGACTCATGTAATTAAACGGATCAACCTGTATAAGCCCACATAATCTTCCCATTTCGAGGCCAGCTAATTAGCAACTCTACTTCTGTCTCCAATTTTAAATCTCTTTTGTCATGTGGGACACAGTCCATGCTTCTCTGGAAATCTGAAGGGCTTTCCATTTGCATAACACTGTCTTAATGGACTATGAGTGAAGAGTCACCAAGCCAAGGACAAATGTTAGCTGTCATTCCTCATTTTTGTAACGCGGATAGAGATGGTGATGATTTCCTCCATAAAAACTGACAGATTCAGCTAAATCTGCCCAGCTCCTTCATTTCTCTCTTTATTCTTCTACTCTGTCTTTCTTGATTCAAAAAGGAAACTCATTAAACATAGTGTAGAAAAATGTGAATAAATCTTCCACTCCCAGCTCATGCCTGATTGTGTGTGCATTGGAAACTGAATGGAACGGTATCCGAGGCAGCCCTGTATCCCCACCATGTCGGCTGGAGGGATGCCCCGACACCATGCCTCATATAGAAAGAGTTTATCTACTGGACTGCATCATCACCAAAAAGAGGTTCCTTTACCATAAAGAAGCTGATAAAGCAGTAGAATCATAAAGAAAAAGTAAGGTCTATAAAATGACTTATGTTCCTATAAAAATTTGTCATTTTATATAAAATTGTTATGAAATTGTTGTTAATTTAAGCCTGTGGTATCGGCACTCATTTTTCCTTGGAGTTGAAGATTCTGTATGTCCATTCCTTCATTTGATTTTTATGTGTTATATGTAAATGCTACATGCCAGGTGTATAGTAAAGGCTATGTTCTAGGAACTTGGTATCAGTGATAAAAATAACAAGATACACAAATGTGCATAAGACTCATTTGGAAGTTCCCAATTTCATGGGAGAGTTGGTTAGATATAAATAATAGCAGAATACATGAAGTGTTCTAGACATGGAGAAGGGTAAATAGTTACAGGCTCCTGAAGGCCAGGTAGAATGTTTCCAGCTACAGAAAAAGTAAGGAATTTTTCATTAAGAAACTTCATCTTCCAAAGCAAAAGTGAAAAAACAAAAACAAAAGCAAAAACAAAACAAAACAAAACCAGAAAAAAAAAATTAGAGAAAGGGATAAACCCTTGCAAAATAAGCTACAGTTAGATTCTGAAAAGATTTTTATGTCTTGCTATGAGTTTTGGAAATACAACACTGTGGAGATTTAAAAACAAGAGACCAACAAAAATAAGGAACCAGCCTGCTATACTGAAAGAGTATAACCTGACAGCAAGGTGTACAATAGAAGTAAGTATACACACACACTGAATTGGTTTCGCAAAAAGATACATTCAAAAGATAAGAAACATGAATTAATGAGAACAAGGAAGGAATGACACCTTTAAGAGCTATCCAAGATGTCAGAATGTTTTTAATTTTATTAAAGCAGATGGATTTGCAGATAAAGAGCTTTCACCAAAAATCTTAAAGTAATTAAATGCTCCTGAGATTTTACCCTAGCCAGATTAAATCTGATCTATTTTGAAAGGTGACATAACTATTTGTTAACTATCTTGTAATTTCATCCAGGCAATTATAATAATAATAGGGATTATTATTATATTATATATATTAATATCACAATCCTTTCCAGTTTCCAGTATTTGCATATTACTTGTTCCTTAGATTTACTCCTCATAGTCATAATAATTGCAATTAATCCCTTCTGTTTTATAAATGAGGCCACTGAAACAGATAATATATTTTACCTAAGCTCTCATTGTTGATTAATAATATAGCCAAGTTTGCAATCTACCTTTCCTGAGACCTATTTCACATTTTTTAAGTTGAATGCCGTTCCTTTTTTTTTTTTTTTGTACCAGGGATTGAACTCACAACCTTACTCTTGCCAGGCAGGCACTGTGCCACTGAGCTATATCCCTGGCCCTGGCTTTCCTTTATAAGCACACATTTATAAAGGTGAAGTCTAGAGTGCAACTCACACCCCCACAAAACAGATAGTGGCTAAATGGCTTGGCAGGCTAGGATATCAGATTTAGATTTTTGGCTTCAAAATTCAAGGTCATAAAAACTCTAGTGTACTGTACCACTCATACACAAGAAGCAGCCTTTGAAATGTACCTTGAAAGATGCATATAGGCAAGGGTGGTTTTTATTTCCTAAAAACTAGCACAGTAACATATATGAATATAGGAATCCATACATAAATAAAAAGAATACAACTGCTTACTGGCTGCTATAAGCAGTAGTGCCAGTCGTTTATGAGAACACATTGGCAGATGTTTAGAGATCAGAAGGCTAAATCTGCAAATCTTATTTCTCCTCTTTTAATTTTTTATTTATTTATTTATTTTGGTACCAGGGATCGAATTCACAACCTCACGCCTGCCAGGCAGGTGCTTATGCCACTGAGCTAAATCCCAGCCCTATTTTTTGAGGCAGGGTCTCACCAAGAAGTTCAGGCTGGCCTTGAACTCACTTTGTAGCACAGGCCAGTCTTGAATGCACAACAATCCTCCTGCCTCAGCCTTCTGAGTGCTGGGATTAAAGGCATGTGAAACCATGCCTGGCTTCTGCTTTAAATTTTTCACTGCCTAATTATTTTTAATCACCTCCTCACCACTGTATCTTCTCCTAAGAATGCTCTGGAAACAAGGGAAGAACTTTAATGCAATCACTCATCACGTATTTCCTTTTCTACCTTAACACTAGGGAGTGATAAGGAACATTAGGGAGGCTGTTCACTTCCCCCCCAAAATCAGGATTCATCACTTTAAAATGTTGTTTCTTTTTTATTTGGCCTCATTAGAGACAAGATCATTTTGTTTGACCCTTGAATACTGCACTGAAGTGGCAGCACTAACTGGTTTTTCTGGCGGTTGGGTAACACAGCTTGTTCCTTCTGGAATCTCAGCATCTTTAACTTTCAGTTCATTTGCTTCAGTCTTCCCAGGATTTTCTCCCTCCCTCTAAATTGCATGGCAGATGCCTTCCCATACCCTGGTAAATGAACATTTCATTATATTATCCCATGGCATTTTGGTGACGTTCTACTGAAAGCAAAATTCACTGGATTACAACAAAAGTCACAGTCATCCAAAACTCAAGGGGAAGTCAGGCCTGTGGACCTAGATGGTGCCATTTCAAAGGAACATACTGCAGCCCAAGACTGGGGCGAGATGAGCCAGCCTCCTGGATCGTGACTTCCCAGCCCCACCAGTAAAGCATCATTTGCCTTCCACAGTAGATAATCTACGAAAGAAACTTGTGTTTAGATTTTTAACTATGTGTAAACATCCAAAATCCTTTCTTCTCTTTTTCCATCACTCCTTTCTGTTGCTCTTTCTCCCTGACCATCTCCTTTTCCCAAATAATCTCAGAAAATTTTGTTGGCCCACTATTTTAAACTTTGGTCCCATTTCTCCAAAACCAGAGAATCTTTAAAGCCTCCAAGTCTGTAAAACTTCTCCAGAATTCAGGTACTTTCACAGAATAGAGTGGACTCTCCTGTCATCTCTCTGTTTTAGCCTGGACTTTCTAAGGCCTTGTTTTGACAAACTCATAGTGATATTCTAAAACTATCCACTGCTGACTTGGTCCCAAGGATATTTCACTAGAACATGACAAGTCACACTACCTTGCCTTAGGCCATGGTGTTTCTGGCATGGACAGTAGCCACTTGAGGCCAATACTAGAGCAAATGTGGCTAATTGGCTGAGGTCTCCACTGTAACAAATGGGGCTCAGGCAGACAGGTTTTTGGGACACCGTGTAATCATAGCATGCTTGCATATGAGAGAGATGCACCATAAGCCACTCTTTCTATTCCTGCCCTTCTCTAGCTCTCCCCCACATTGAGTGATGGCCCTGAAATCAAGAAAAGAAGCATTTCATCTTTTTCTTTAATAATAGTCAACAAATATTTACTGACTAGCTACAGTGTGCAGGGTCTTGCCAAATAGAAAAGGGAGCTACCACTTTATGGAGCAATGGTAGCAGTGCTTTCCAAGGAATCAGGAATGTGGCTTCATATGCATCTCCTTGTGCCTCAAAGTTATGTAAGTTGTCAGAAACCTACTGCTAGAAGCTCCACCCCTCTCTGCTCCTAAATATACATCAAGAGGACTGCATTTGTTTTGTCCATATTGTGATAGGTGAATCCAAATTAAGATTGGATTCCTATAAAGAATAAATTCATGGTGTTTACAGTTGTTACTACATTAATTATTCTTGCTAGTATAAAAATAGAAACAATGTTCACATATTACCTTGACAAATAACAAAAGCAGGGCATTTTGAAATTCAGCAGTTGTATGTTGTGATGAACATAGAAACCCATAAAACAATGGTGGAAAAGCACACTAGAATAGCAAAGAAAGAGTAGAAAAATTCGGCTGCTACTGATATGTCATTATGGGGAGAGAAAGTCCATATTTGAAAAACCAAGTATCCAAAGAATGAAAGAAGTTCTATGATTTCTCTTGCATTAAGCAAATGCTTACAGAAGGTCATATTCCATTTTCCTGACAATATTTGGAAAGCTTTTGTGAAGAAATGAAGCAGAGAAGGTATATATTAGCTTAACACACAGAACATATAGATGATAAGAAAAAGTTAAGTCACAGAATATAAAGCAGTCTCTTAATAAAGTTTCAGATCTCTGAAACACACTTAATAGAGCACACATCTCCATTTAGAATTATTAAAAATTAAACTGGAACATGAGGGCTGGGAGTTTGGCTCAGTGGCTTAAGCGTCTGTCTGACAGGTGCGAGGTTGTGAGTTCAATCCCCGGTGCCGCAAAAAAAAAAAAAAAAAAAAAAAAACTGGAACATGACCTGGGTTGGAGTTCATATTATAAATCCACCAAAATATAGAACTTTTCCATCTGTGGTGGGAAGGAACCAGTAAATAAATATGTGCATGCATACACACATACACAAGGATACACACGTATTTGTTACACGTCTATTCATTGACCCTTCCCCCACCCTATCACACATCAATACAATGGGAAGCTGAAAATGAGATTCAGTAAAATCTTACAAACTTGCTAACTCACAGGAGGATATTTCTAACTTAACGAACATCCAAGTGTGAAAGTATTTTTTAAAAATTAAGTCACTTGTACTCAAATCCAGTTTATGTAACTACTATTGATGAAATAATTACATGGAGCTATTTTACTGGTGGTGGAAATGCATATAGAAGATATAATTCTAATTATGGAAGATATAATTCTAATTCTAAGCAGATATTTGCCCAACACATAGAATGGAAGAAACAGAATAGAATGGAAGTTAAAATAATTTGCATAAATTAATATAGGTAAAATATTCCCTTTATGCTCTGATTTACATTATTAATTAAATTAATTATTATATGCTTACCGTAGTGGCAGCTGAGTACATTTTCTGGCTATGTTTCTGGTGCTGTGGTAGAAACCAGGTGAACACCACACATTGGATCTACCCTTGAGCTACCTTCCCCGTCCCTCGTCTGTATATCAAGATTTTGAAGAGGTGTGCCCCAAAGGAAACAGAAAACAATAAAATACTGAAGCAAAGAGAAACCGTTTAAGAATGTGTTTGAAGACACATTTTTTAAAAATCAGCCTTTCATAGTCAATAAATTGCTGAAATCATTAAATGACAGTTGTAAAAATTGTATGGCAACTTTGGCTTCAGTGCCACCGACAGCGTACCGAAGGAGAAACTCAGTAGCTGCTTTTCCTCCCTATGATGCTACTGCAGATTGGAGTGACACTAATTTTCCCCATACAGCAGTAAAAAAGCTTAAAAAAAAAAAAAAGACAAAAAGACAAAAAGCTGTGGTAGAATGAGAATTAGACAACAGAGACAGCCAGCACATGAAATGATGAAAGAGGATGAAATAATACCAAGATTTCTCATGTAATCAATCACTACCAGCGTGGCGCGTAGCGGGCCTCCCCTCCCATCAGTTTCACCAAGCCGACGAATCCGGGAAGGCAGGAAACGCAGCGGCGTCCAGCGTGGCCATCAACACTTCTTTTTCTGTCTCAGAAGAACAAGATTCTGAGAGACGAATTCTTGGAGCAAATGGAAATTTATCCAAATGAAAATCAAATGATAAGTGCCAGAAGAATATTCTTCCTTTGGAATTCTTTCAGTGCTTCAATTTACCCAGCTGGAATGAATTTTCAAGTAGCATTTTGTTCAGCCTTTCAAAATGAAGTCCTTTCCTGCTAATTGGAAAGCTATATTTCATCAAAAATGAAGACAGTACTCTTGGCTAGTGATTTGTTTTAAACAAACAAACAAACAAACCCAAAGAGGTGTTTGGCGGATATTTACCATAAAGGGATTCCAGAACATCTGTGTGAAGCACAAAGTAATGTAATGTAAGCCTACACACCTAACAAACCTAAAATGGGGAAAACACAACTACCATTTTTATTCAGGGTCAGCATGAAAACTATTCCTAATGTCCCTATGAGAGGAATGTATAAATCTAGAAGATTTTAAAAATTAAGTTAGAATAGAGTGTGGATTCAACTGTGGTTTCTGATTTTTTTAAGAGTTAGGTAACCCCACAAATTAAGTGTTTGTATGTGTGTGTGTGGTGGGGGGATTGCTAGAATCTATGTTATTGAGTTGTAGGCAACATAATAGTCAACTCAGAAAGACTTAAAAGAAAATGAAAATTCACAAGGAAGAATTCTTTTCATGATTCGTATTTTCAAAGCAATCTTTTCCTGTAGCCTATTCCTTTAACTTAACTGTTGATGGGTGATCTAGATCTATTAAATAGAAATTTTAAATGTAAATTGTCAAATTGTTAAATTTAAATTTTAAACGGGCTCAAATTAAGCAAACTACTTTATCATAAAGAATGAAAAGTTTTTAAAAAGAATTAAGTACAGTTAAATACTCAAGAAATAGTCTTTCCTAGTCTTAACAAGTACACGTCTTACTTTTCCACTGTAAATACTATAAATTTATACTTTAGTGAATTTTTTTTTTTTTTGTATTGGGAATTGAACACAGGACCTTGTGCTTGCCAGGCAGGCGCTGCACTGCTGAGCTATATCCCCAGTCCATACTTTAGCATACTAGTAGTCCACTGTGCATCTCAGCACCACAGGAAGCAATCTGTTATCCAGTTGGTATGATGACCAGCAAGGTGTGTATGCATATGGAAAAATAGCATTTATAGCCATCTTTTTCTGTATGTAACTTTGTTTCGGGTATGTTTACACAAACATCCCATAGAATCCAGTAGACCCACACCACTCCAGGATTTGTCAAGAAAAAGTTTTCTTTTGATTTCTTGGGTAGAAGTAGCCCAATTCAGTACAATGGCACATGAAAAACCAGCTATGGAAGTTGTGGAGGAGGTCAAAAGTGAATCATCAGATTACTAACACATGGACGATGAAGCTGACCCATTATGGTAAAAAAATGTGCTTTCATAACAGACGAGTGGTGTGGGTGGATGATGATGATGACAATGACTTTGACATTGGCCATGTGAGCCGAAGTTCCTGTGACAGTGAAATGGAGCAAGAATCAACTGACACAGAGGGGGGGAATGCGGACCTCCTTGATTCAGATGACTAACAAAATAGCAATATGAGCATATATTTGATTAGTTGTAGAAATGTTTCAAAATGATCACACAACCAAATGGAAGGATCAAATGTTAGAACAAATCCAAAATACAGTAAGGGTCTTGACAGGGGTGAAAGGTATTGGACAGAATGCTAGCACTGCCATTCAGTGCTGGAAACTGTAACAGATGAAATAGTATGAGATTCTGTGAAATACACAAAGGCCAAAATGCAAGTAAAACATTTTGTATGCATGAATAGCAATATTTCAAAGTGTATTTATTATGACATCTCACTAACTGAACTGAAAACATTCAGAGGTCTGCCGTGCTTAGCAGGGAGTCTGCATGGTGATCGCAGGAATGTAAAAGACATAAAGCAATGGGACAAAATGTGGCGTAAAAATTTATGCCCTTGTGGACACAAAACTTAATATGCTTTCAATTTAAAAATTTCTCCTTGAAGCCGGGCATGTGGTGCATGCCTTTAATTCCAGCACTCAGGAGGCTGAGGCAGGAGGATCATTGTGAGTTCAAGACCAACCTGGGCTATAATGTGAGTTCAAGACCAGCCTGAACTGCATAGTGAGACCCTGTCTCAAAAAAACGGAACTGGGGATTTAGCTCAGTGGTGTAAGTGCCTGACTGGCAGGAGCGAGGTTGTGAATTCTATCACCAGTACCAAAAACAAAAAACAAAAAAACTTTCTCCTTGAACTCAGTGATCAGGTCCTTGTTCATATAGTAATAAACCAAATGACGTTGTGAATAGACTTGTTGCTCCCATCACCCTAACTAATGGGAACATGACATTTGACAATTGGTCTATCAGTTTCCAATTGATGTTACATTTGTTAGCAGAGCACAATTTGACCAGCTCAGAAACTGTATGCTGTAACAAAGCAGAAATTCCAAATGAAATGTTGCAATTTCACAACAGAGAATTGTATAGTACAATCTTTGGATTTCAGAAAGATACAACATTGGCCTTGTATAACAAACTGGTACCACTGATGTCAACACTACTTCGTGATGGAAATATTGATAGGGAAACCTTAACAGAAGGTTAAAAAGCCTAAGATGGTAACTTTCTACAATAAAGCCAAAGGTAGAGGAGATGTTGTTCATGAGTTATGTGGCAACTATGATATCACTTGAAACACAAAGTGTTGGCCAAAGGTTGTTTTGTTTTTTCTTACTTGGTCTTAAACATGTGTGGCATAAATAGTTTGATAGTTTGCAAAGAAAACAGCAAATGCAAAATATCACGGAGAAATTTTCTTAGAGGATTGGGACTAGAGCTCATAAGAAATCACTTACAGCAGAGGAAAAACAAAATGCTTCTCCCAGGGAACTATGCAGAAAGACTGGAGCACGCTGGTGAGTCCACAGGTGAACAGGCAGGTGCAGCATCCCGAAGACCTGCTATGATACAGGAAAACAAAAAAGATGTGAACTGTGCCCTACCCTTCAGAAAGGACAGGAAAACAAAACATGCATGCTATCAGAGTAAGCAACACTTGTGCATGGAACAAGCTGATGTCGTGTGAAGATTGCCTTGGGTGTGACATTTGAAGTAAAGATTATTTCTGTGGTGGACTTTTGTTTGCATTTACATTGTAGTTCACATAGGTTTTTATTTCTGATGTTATCTTTTAGATTTTGTAAACAAGTGAACAGCAGTTGTGAAAATGTTGATGTCTATTCTAAGTACTCATTACGTATTTGACATTTTATTTCACTGATATCTTATTTCCCTGCTAAGGGCATGTTGTGTAATATACTAGGAAGCTCTTGACAAAATGGAAAGACTAGAGTGGGTGACAAGACTGCCACATAGGAGAGGAAAGCTAAGCACACAGGCTGTCAGTGTAAGCGAGATGTGTGCATGGAACATGCAGTTGTCATGTGTGAAGACAGCCTTGGGGGTGACAGTTGTGAAGTGTATTTTTGTGGCAGAGTTCCATTGGTGTTTTCACTGTAGTTCATGTAGACTTTTAGCTTTGATGTTATCTTTTAGGTTTTGTAAGCAAGTTAACAGCTAATGTGAAAATGTTGATGCTTATTCTGAATGTGCAATACATATTAAGAATTTAATATATTATTTTGCTGATATTATGTTCCTGCTAATCACACATTGTACAACACAAAAACCTCCCAACGAAACAGCAAGACCAGCAAGATGTCAAGTATGTCCTATAAAAAAGGCCAGGAAAGCAAAAAACATGTGCTGTCAGTGTAAGCGATACATGTGTATAGAACTTGCTATTGTCATGTGTTTAGACTGCCTTAGGTGTGATAAGTGAAGGAAAGTTTGTTTTTATAAAGTGCTGGTATTTTCATTATAGTTTACATAAGAATTTATTTGTGTTGTTTTTTTTAAACAGTACCCCAAACAGCGTTGAAAATTCTGATGCTGTTTTAAAAACACTCGGTAGTTATTAAACATTTAATACTTTATTCCTTTGATTTTTTTCCTGTTAAGTACTCACTGTTTAATATACAAACTCATAAAATTAAAATTAATAATTCATCAATAGAAATATTCTAAAGAATAAATATGAGTCTGACAGACCCATGTTCATGCAACTTCATGACAAAATTAATCATATGCCCCTTAACAAATCACTGGATAGACAGTCTGAAAGAGTATTTTATATTCTCATAAGAAATAATTTTATTGGGGTCTATTTACAAATTTTAAGCTTGGCAATATGTGTACAGTGCAAGTGTTTAAAGATAACTGTATTTTGATGTATTGAAATTATCGACAAATTTCTAAATTGTAGGATTATAAAGTAGTCATCTCTCGGTGTTCATGATTCTGCATCCAAAAATTCAACCAACTTTGAATGAAAAATATCAGAAAAATAACTGCATGTGTACTGAGGATGTGCAGTCTTTTTTCTTGTCATTATCCGTTAGACAATATAGTCTAACCGATTCTGCTCATTCCCATTGACCTGAGTGTTGTAAGTAATCTAAAGATGATTTAAGCGTATGGCAGGATGTACACAGGCTACATATAAATACTCTGCTTTTTAAGGGACTGGACCTGCTGCACACAGGGTCCTTTGAAGCAGCGCTGAATACCACTGAGGGACAAGTTTGTCTGATTCGGTATTCGCTAGATTCCCATGTAATCTCTAGCTTGAGATACAAGCTGTGGTCTAAACCAGCAGGAAGAACCAGGGTGGGTGGGTGATAAGAAGGGAGACTATGGTGTGGGTTACCAAAAAAAAAAAAATGATAAACACATCAATATATTTTGGAAAAAACTATTAAACACTCTGAGAAGAGTAAGTCCAAATTGAAGTCGTGCGTCTGTGTGTTTGTGGTACTGGGATTGAACCCAGGAATTTGTACATGGCAAGCAAGGACTCTACCACTGAGTTCTCTACTCAATTCTTTGTAAAATTTTGAGACATGATCTCACTGGCCTTGAATTTGCTACCATCCTGCCTCAGCCTCGAAAGTTGCTGGAATTATAGCTATTATACCACTGTGCCTGGCTAAAACTAAAACTTTTGAATAGGACACTTAAGAATGCTACCAAACATGTTTTTATGGTTTTTTAACTCAGCCATAGCACTCTCTTAAATTTATGAAAGTAAGCAAAAAGTTTTCATATTATTACATTATAAACAATATATAAAACAATCACTATTTTAAGAAGGGTTCATTTTAAGTAAATTATAATATTCATTTTATAAGCTAGTCATGAATTTCATGAAAAAGCAA
Source organism: Dasyprocta punctata (assembly GCA_004363535.1). Lineage (NCBI taxonomy): Eukaryota > Metazoa > Chordata > Mammalia > Rodentia > Dasyproctidae > Dasyprocta > Dasyprocta punctata. The sequence goes on along the minus strand of RJWM01003010.1, from coordinate 27,341 downwards.
TCCAATGAAATTCAACTGGATTTAAATATAACCCTTTGACATCAAGTGAAAATCGGAAAAGAAATTTACACACTTAATGGTTACAATTTTTTTTTTTTTTTTTTTTTTTTTTTTTTGTGGCACCAAGGATTGAACTCACAACCTCGCACCCACTAAGCAGGCACTTAAGCCACTGAGTCAAACTCCCAGCCCTGGTTTTTTGGGACATGGTCGCCTATGTAGTTTAGGCCGGCCTTGTGTTCACATCGTAACCCAAGCTGGCCTCAAACTCACAACGCTTCTCCTACCTCAGCCTCCCAAGTGCTGAGATTAAAGGTGTAAGACTCAAAATCTTGAGCCAGGCATGGTGGCACATGCTGGAATAGCAGCACTTGGGAGGCTGAGGGAGGAGGACTACTGAAAATTCAAGGCCAGTCTGGGCTACAAAGTGAGTTCAAAGCCAGCCTGAACAGAACAGCAAAACCTTGTTTCAAAATGACAACAAAACAAAACAAAACAAAACGGCCCATTTTACTGTAAAATGTATTGTGCAAATAAGTTTAGATCAAGAAACTTTCTACATGTAAATTAATGTGTCTGATTCAGTTTTCAAGAATTTTGTGATCTAACCTAACACAGTGGATATAATTTCAAAGTTTAAGAACTTTCACTCTGAAAAAAGAAACACGGAAATTGCTTATTTCAAATAAACTTTTCACTAGAAGGCAGTTGATTCCAGAGGAATAAAACCATAGAAAAGAATACTGAATCAATGTACTTCTCCAATAGAAATTGTCACACCCTATTATTTGTTACAGAGTATAATACAGGCTGTCCTTCATTTTTAAAGTGAGTATACTGTAAGTATTGTGTATCATTTGAGTTTTGAGTATTTTGTCCAGGTTGCACTTTTAATTATGATGCTTTTAATGCTGATGACTTACAACAGGAAGACGCCCTAGTATGCAAAGTCTAATAGTTTTAGAAGTTCACTGTCAATTCCACCCGGCACCCCTCTCCATGCAAGCAATGGACCCGGGCCAGGTTCCAGGCATCAGGGACACTGGTAGAGATGGGGTTACCCTGAGAGAAATGGCCACGGGAACTCACCAGGAACCAAAATACCAAATTTCATGTTCTAAGTCTTCAGTGAATAGTGAAATTATTTCAACCACAGACAGAGAAACGCTATGTACAACAGCCTATTTCTTAAAGCAAACCATGAAAACTTAGATTCTGAAAAACATAATGACTGATGTTTATGATATTTGCTGTAAGATGAGATGACTTATAATACTATAGGATGGTATTCCAAACCCAGTGCAATTTTAAAATTCTAAATTCATATAGTTCCCCCGCCCCCTTTTTGGTGTTGAATAGAACAAATAAATATCTGGCTTTCTCATTGGGTTTCAAAAAAGAAATGCGATGGTGATAGTTTAATGGTAAAATAACATTTCTCCAATTAGGTATACAATAAACTATACAGCAGACTCCTCTGACACTGAGCTTTCTGTGCTTGGTACACACAGTCAACAGTGGTTGGAAAATATTGAATAGAAAATTCCAGAAATAAATCGCACGCCCTTCTGAGTATCAGGATGAGACCTTGCAGGGTCCTTCTGAAGCTCCATCCACCGCGGGACGCGAATCACCCGTGTGTCCGTGGTACCCAAGTTGTGTACCCGACACGCTTGTCGGTCGCTTGGCAGCTGTTTCTGTTACTATTTCCACTTTCGCGGTATCCGTGGGCTTGTGCTCAAGTGGCGCTTAGGTAGTAGCCTACCGCTGCATCGTAACGATCGCATGCGTCATTTCACAGCGTCACAAGAAGGGTTAGTGCAGGGCCGTCAGGTGTTTGGGTAAAGAGGGAAGCACAGAGACACAGAAAGAGGCCACATTCACATGATTCCTGTTATGGCATCTGTATTGTCATGATTTTTCTATTTGATTATTAGTTATGGCTGATAATCTCTCATTGTACCTAATTCATAAATTATGTTTTACCGTGGGTTTGTGTGTAAAGGAAGAAATACAGCATATATAGTACTGTTCAGGACTATCCATTTTCAGGCGTCTCCTGAGGGTCTTGGAGCGTATTCTCTACAGGTATGAGGAAACTGCTGTAGAAATAATTTCCAAATTGCTTGTGCAGCATTAACCTGGTTACCGCTTCTCTCACACCGCTGTGCTTCTTAGAAAGTGCAGAGCCATGTGGGCTTCAACTGAATTTCATTTTACAACAAATAAAGAGAAAAATGCAATAATAAATTGTATCGTTTAATGGGATGGTTAATGGAATGGAGTTGTAAATTAATGATATTTAGTCCTCAGCCTAGAATAGATATTTTTAACTTTTTGGAAAAAAATATAACCTAGTTTATCTTAGAAGTAGAACTTCTTGTAGCTCAATGGCTCCGCCTAGTGGCACTCTGTAAGAATGACCAAAAATCCTCTTCGAAGACAGTTTTCTAAAACATGAAGAAAATCCATAATATTCACAAGGGCAACTTGAAATAAGTGAATTAGAATTGTGATTATAGGGAAAGTCCATGTAAGAAACTTATCTTCACTCGAGATTTAACATATCAAGCAGGAAAAATACTCAGTGCCATTCTCTCCTCTCTTACTTTTATGTGTGTGTTCTTTTCAACTTGTGTCTTTTCTGCGAACAGATTTTTGAAAGACAGTCTGCAAAAAGTTTCATTTCATATCTGCTGCCTATTCCAAATGTACCTATCTGGAAAACTTTCCTTAAAAATCAGTGGGAATAGTAAGCCAAAACCGTGCTTGATATCCATTAGAAAAAAAATATGTCAAATGAGTAGCCATGTGATTTAAAAATTTTTTTGATAGTATATGTTTAAGGAAATTGAGTATGCTTTTGCTCTGCAGATATAGATCTTGAGTGTGGCTAGAGAGCAAAATAAACTGAGGGTATACTTATTAACTACCAGCTTCTGGACACCTCATAAAAACTATCAAATCATGTCTAGATATGGAACCTAAGAATTTATATTTTTAAAGGCCATCTATGTTTGGAACCTCTTCTGTAGAAGCCACTAGAAAATACTTATGTAAAAGAGTCCATTAGTTGGAAAAAATGTCATAATCTCAAATATATCAATTATCTGTTCACTTACGATCGTTTGCAAGAAAGCTTTTAAATACTATGTGTAATCATTGCACAGAGATTTTAGCTATTCTTTCAAAAATTAAGGCTCAAGTATACATATTAGCCACTGAGTATATCCCTTCCTTGGATTCCTGTTACAGTAATATTTTGAGAAACGAGATGAGGTCACAAATCAGAGTCCATTGAGCTTTCTAAGCGCTGCCCTGCTCTCAGATTCTGTTACAAGATCTTCTCCTGTTTTCAATACAGCGGGTGCTGTGGACAAATCCCCAACATGGCAGTTGAGCCCTGTGTACCTTTCCAGTGTGTCTCGGTCATATCCTATATATAGACCGTGATCAAACCAAGAAAGTCTACTTTCCATGTCCTGGATTCCCATGGCCTTGCCTGCCCCATGCGTGGCATATTGTTCTTGGCCAGGCATGCCCTTCTTTCCCCATCAGCTGGCCTCCCTCAAACATCATCCCATCTGAAGATTGTTTTTTGCCTCAGTTGGCAGAGTCCAACACTTTCCCCCTGTGCTTCCAGAAGGATCTACTGTGTGTCTTTATTTTAGCATTAGCATGCAACTATAATTATGGTGTTGGTCTCTCTCACTCGTGTTTCCCAGTTTTCAGTACAGCGGGTGCTGTGGACAAATCCCCAACATGGCAGTTGAGGGTTTTGGCAGCATTTTGGCTTGGAGTAGGGGGTTAATTCATGTTTGTGAAATGAGTTACTATTAGCTTTAATTTGTCCTATGATTAACATATGCACAGTACTGGCTGATCTGCATACATCTCATGTGACTCTTGTAAAATTTAGCCAGTAGTAATGAGTAGTCACATTCAAAGTATGAGATGGTTCATCCTGAGAAATATCAGAAACTTGTCCAAAGTCACACAACTATTTGGTGGCAGATGTAGAATTCAAATACAGTATTTTTCTGCCCCTAAAGACAGTATTCTTTAATGTGACCCTATAGTGCTTCCTGACAAGGACTGACTTAGGCCATTGACTGCTACAGAAACATTACAGACTGGGGGAATTGAGAGCAAGAGAAGTTCCTTTGCCTCCTGGCTCTGGAGGGTGGGAAGTTCCTGTGTGTGGCACCAACATCTGGAGAGACTTCTTGCTGCACCATAGCTGGGGAAAGGGCAGGCAAGCTACCTTAGACATAGAGGATCTACAAGACACACACCTTTGACACACCTTGCTATACCTCAGTCCCATGGGAACAGCATTAATCCAGTCATGAGGGCAGAGTGTTCAGATCACCTTTCAAAGCCCCTCCTTTTAATATGACAGTGGTGATTAAATGTTCACACAAGCTTTAGAGGAGACATTCAAATCACGGCAGCTTCATGCTGAACTTGATTGCTAATAGCAATTTCTCTTTGATGTGTTCTACGTAAACATCATCCTCACACCTGAAACATCAAGAGAGGACCAGCATCCTTTTGTAATTGTCAGGATGCCCCACATCCCAATTCCAGCATGCAGGTCCATGTGCCACACACGTGCGCCTACACATTCTGTGAGTGTCAGGGCTCTCACATGTATGTCAGGTCGTTGTATTCAGAATGCCTAGCTTGCAAAATGGGAAATAAAAAGGACAGAATAACTGTCAACCACATCAAGGCAAAATCATCAAGTCACCCAAATAGAAAGAAGAGTCTCATTTTAAATGAAAACTTTATAAAATGATCCCAAATTGCATGTGATTTTTTTTTAATGGGCCACAACTACTCTTCTCCCTTTCTATTTTATTTCTTGGAAAAAAGGTATATATTTTGTATTTATGCAGAAGGGTCATTTGCATTTCCAACCACTAACCCATGGCCTGTAAACAAACAATAATCTCATTTTTCTGTTGTGCAAGAGTCCTCTCTTGGGCAGCAACGATGTACAACGTGCTTGTTTCCTGTTACTTTATCAGAGCTGTGGCTCCCATTCACCACCAGGACTAAACAGTTACTCCTTGGGTAATAAAGCTGTAATAGTAACTTTCAAGATGCTTCCAAAATTGTTTCTGCCCACTTGGAGAAATAATTATATCAGTTTGTTAATAAACAGAAATGCTCTAAAAGCTGAATCCATTGTCACAAGTGGCTGACAAGCATGAAAATGGATCCATGGCCAAGAATGAAACAATATATGTCTCATGTTTCTGAAACAGGATGGTTGGGTTCACAGTTGTAAAATATTGGCCAGTCATCAAGAGAACAATGTCAAACACTGAACTTTTGGATTGTTTCCATAAAAATAACATTTTGTTTGGGGTCAATGATTTTTATGCAACTTTGGAATCATGTTCGTTGACAATTTTTTAGAGTTGAACACCTCCAAAAATGTTCCTGAAATGGAAATATTATGTAATCTAATCTTTGTGACCATCTCTTTCTGAAAACTAAACACAGTCTGTGGAAGCCAGCACTTCCCTCTTTCAGTTTGTGCAGCTTTAAATTTTGCTGCATGTTCAGGAAGGTAAACTTATTCTTTAATTTTCTTTGTTTAGTTACTACATTCAAGTCAAATCTTCAAGTGTGCAATAATTAAATCCAGTATGAAAAAAGGGCCATGGATTCCATCTTTAGAAATCTTATCAACACAACAGTATCCTCGTGTTTCAGTTTTAGTTTATAGTGGTACATGTTTGCATTCCTTGTGGGGAGTTGGTACCTGGACATAACCCATCTCAATTCTTTTTAATCCCCTTCCCTCTCCCTGTCTTTGACCTCCTCTCATTTCTTGATTCTGTTCTTATTTAAACAAGATCAATCTCCCTACTTCCTATTATCTCAATGCTTTTTATTTATAGTTTAGCTTTCTCAGGTTTATCCTCCTTTATCACAGAGTAGTATGCAATCAAAAACTGGGCAAGTGAAATGAAATAGATACTTTTCAGAAAAAAAGAAATTTGAGTGGCCTGTAGATACATGAAAAACCATTCAACATTGTTGGCCATCAGAAAAATGCAAATTAGAACAACACTGAGATTCCATCTTATCCAGAAAGAATGTCCATCATCAAAAAAATCAAATATTGACAAATGCTGGTGAGGTTGCAGGGAAAAGGAACCCTTCTACACTGTTGGTGGGGAGTGTGAGCTAGCATAACCACTAAGGAAATTAGTTGGCGATTCTTCAACAAACTAAAACTAGCAATATTCTTTAAAATGAAAAGGATAATGAAACTGGCAAATCAGTGGACGAGTTGTTCATCTTAGAAATAATTTTTTGTTTGTTTCTATATATCCCAAATAATTTGATATTTGCTTCACTCTGGTCTGAATCTTCATTTTTATTAAGTGTACTTCTAGACTTCAAAATTTGGTAATGTGTTATGTTGCACCCAACAACTTAAGCTTTTAAAGTAGTTGGAAGGTTTTGTAAATATCGTCCCATGACAAAGCTAGTTGTGGCATAAAATCATTAATCCAAGGAGACTGTATTGGGCTAGTTTCCCTTTGCCATACTAATAATACTGCTCCCTAGGATTCCGTAACCAGAGCTTAGGAAGAAAACGAGCCAAACCACTGAATTCAGTATTTGCAGCCTGTTTCAAGACATGAAAATATTTTGCTTCTCTCAAGCAAATAATTTTTCCAAAATACTCTTGTCCAAAATCACTTCTTATGGACAAATTTCAGATTTGACACCACTCAGTGCATGGGAATACAGACTTAGAATTTTCCCTACATTGAAGAATAGTTGGTTCCTCAGTTTCATTCACTAAGATATTGATTTAAATATAAGTAATTTCTCATTGGGATATAGGTATTAATTAATGTTATTAAAATCATGCTTTACATTAATTAATGTTATTAAAAATTGCTTTACATCATTAATTATATGCATAGAATATTTACGTAAAATATCTAGTTAAGGAAATAAAAATAGTACTTCCAATTTAGTGTCAGGCTCTCATTCTTTGATCAAATTACTCTTTCCCTAAAGCCCTCAGGGTTCTTTGTGGCCAATAGAATAAAATTCCCCTCTCACCCCGACACCGTGTTGGCAGTGATAAATCTTCCCACATCAAAAACTTTATATCCTCTTCGATTCCATATTTAAAAACACCTCATGGGATTAGTCTGAACTAAATCTATGCTTCCAACCCAGTTCAGTGTCAAGAGCTCCCATGGAATCTAGTATACATCTATTTTATCAGTAGAAACACAAAAATCTTTACCCTTGTAGCTTATACCATGGGATTACCGATAAGTTCTAGTCAATACCAATCTCTATATAAAGAAATGGAAATATAAATTAGTTTCAGCACACTCTTTGTGTTAAAGTACAGCTATCCTGGTTTCCGACATAAACTATTATTTCATATTTGTTATGTAAATAAGGCTTCTTAAATGGCATGCAAATATCTCAACAGATTGCAAATATGTAACTCTACTTGGAAAAATTCGAATGAAAATGGTTTCTTAAATGAGCCAGATAAAATATACATATTAATAAATTTTTGCACAGCGAGAAATCAATTCAAAACTTTCTATTAAGTGTAAGTAAATAAATATCATGTCAAATAAAATTCCAAATTTATAGGAATAGAACTCTTGAGGATTCAAATTATCATATATTAGTTGCTTCATTTCACTGTATATTCATTTCATGTTTGCATTGTTGGGCATATCACAGGGACTTCATAAAAAGCACTTGAACAAATGATTTAAAGAGTATGTATTTGAAATCTATGTGTGCCGTGTACAATCCAAACTAAATTTAAGTCATCTTTAAAAACTTACAACAATCAAATAGAATGTAACTCAATATGACACTTAAAGGAGTCTCCTTTTGTTTTAGGAAAAAAAGGAAGAGAGAGGAAAAGGAAAAAACTGAATAAAGATGAAAGTAAAGAAACAATTCCAGACAATAAAGGTCTGAGATCCAGCAGAGAGACCCCAGAGCAACGAGAAAACGAAGACAAACAGCAGCAGAAGAAAAGAAAAGTCCAAGACAAACAACAGAAATCGGTATCCGTCAGCACTGTGCACTAGAGGGTCCCACGAGATTAGCACAGACTCTAATGCTGCTGTCTCCACCAGATGCCCAGAAAAGGTGCCATAGCCACTGGGACCACAGACGGACAACGTATCAGTTACTCCACTGTCTAGACAACATTCCAGATAGTTGTATATTCTTCATACAGGCATAGCTAACAATGAAGAGCCGAAAGTTCAAAGAAGGGATCCTCTCACACGGTTATCTTACGCGCTTCTGTGCATTGTTACAAGACAAGACATTTTGTACATAATTACCAATAAGCTATAAGCTATCATCAGCATAATGATGACATCCCTATTTAAAAAAAATATTTTTCCAGCTATTGTTTTAAGAAGTGAAAGATAACTCTGCAAATTCAAAGATGCAGTATCCCTTCAAAACAAATAAGAGATCGGGGAGAGAAACCTCATTCCAAGGACAGTGTGGTTTTGTCCAGGAGCTCTAGAGAGCTTGCCATTAGGGCCTGGCATTTGGAATTAGAGAAATTAGCACACAGGAGCAACTTCATCCTAGAAGTGTTAAAGTGACTTCTACTTCTCTCATACTCTGCTCCTGCAAGAAACACAAGAGTGCACACCAGAGTTAAATATTCTGTGTGGGACTGGAGGAAGGCAAACTATGGAAGAAATCATAGAGTTGGAGACTTTTTTTGTGCTTTACGAAACTGTGAAGGGTCGAGATCACCTGGAACAGGTCTCCAATCTATGGCAGCACAATTGGGTCAGCCCCCGCTGCCCCTTGGATTGTGTAAGGCTGTAAACATGTGCCTGTACTTCCTTCCAGAAACAGAACCACACTTATTAGGAGGAAATTCTGATTTCATAGAAAAAAAATAGAGCAAGGAGAATATACCATGTTTGCAAAGTCATGTGTTTCCTTTCTCTCTCAGTGAGGGAAAAACAGCTTCATTATCTGCTTACTGGTCCACCTGGAACTGATGCTTTCTCACACGGTGTGTCTAGTAAGGGAGGAAGTCACCACAATAAATATATTTGTTAATAGTTTTTGAAGTTTGGTTCATTTCTGAAGTTTGGCTCAACTTTGTTTTATTCATTGATTTTTTTTGAGTGTTTTTAGGGACTCAAGAATTAGAAAAAAGAATACTGCTAAATCAGGGAATGCGTGTCCAAACACACATTTCTTAGTGTTTTTGCCTTTTAACCCACCTTGATCTGAGCCAACAGAGACTTATTTCTGGGGTATTAGGAGAAATGTATTCAACTTTTTTCTTATTTTAATCCACAAAATCCTAGTTACAGTCTCATGGCCTACCTAAACGATTTCACTTTTAGAAATCCCCCGATAGCCTAGAAATGAAAATCTTTTCTTATATGTTGGTTCCTCCTGCATTGCCAACATTTAGCTTTTTCTTCTCCATATTTTCTCAGTCTGTGGATCTCTTTTGGGGACGGAAGTCACCCTAGCTGAAGGTCTCACCATTGTTTCACAGAGGACCCAGCCAGCCCAGGACAGAGGAGGCTTCTCTGAGTACCCAGTACAGATTCTCATGACTCACCCTAAAGTCTTCCTGCTGTAATGGGAGGATGCATAGCTGCTTTGTCTACCATGTGTCCTAGCCCTCTCGAGACCACTGCTTTCTGAAGAATTTGCAATGAATATGCCTTCTGTCTGTCTGTCTGGGCACCCTTTCTCTACCAACTATACTGTTCATGTGGATTGCTTGGCTTAATTGATTTTCTACTTTTTTTTTCCTTTTCCAAGATATAAAAATGTTAAATGATGTATTTCCTGTGTTTTACTCTGGTGCTTCTTTTCTTGTCTGCAAGACATTAGGTTTTCTGCTAACTAGCTCTGTTTCACAACGTGTCAGATAATTCTATCTTCTGTGGAAACACAGGTTACCAAAGAGAGGCGGACTTTATCCCAGGGAATTCCATGAGGTAGAAGTCATGCCCCTGTATTTCAGGCACCAGCCTTGTCCTCAGTGCTGTTGAGATGAGAATCAGTAGCCAAATTAGTTTTGCATATCTTTCTGCATTTTCAGCAGTCACAAGGAAGGTCCATACCTGCATATCCAATATTAGAAAAGGGTAATGTAAATCGGGGTACAAAACTGACTATTATGTCTTCCCATGTGATCTTCTTGACCATGGCAATGGATCTAAATTCCTGATGGAAAAAGATTTCAGTACAAAGGTAAAGTTGTTAAAGTACTAAGGAGGCCTAGTGGGCCGATGCACACCTATAATCCCAGCACTGTGGGAGGCTGAGGCGGGATGTTTACAAGTTTGAGCCCAGCCTAGGCAAATGAGTGCTTTAGTGAGACCCTGTCTTTAAACAGAAGACAAAACAGCTCGGGGATGTATGTGAGCGTGAAGGATCTGGGTTCAATTGCTAGTGTTACACACACAGTGCAAATGAACAAACATTAATGAAGATTTACTCATACATGGAGTAAAATATAAATGAGAACAAAAATAATTCAAACTGTTATACTCAATCCATTTGTAATAACGTGTTAAACATATGGGATCACAGGATATTCAAACTCATCACCGACTTCTGGTACAGTCTGTGCCTAGTCACAGAAGGCACTGCCGATGGTAACAGATGGTGGATAAATTCTCATCACAAAGACAGAACCGAGGGAGTGGAGAACATAATGTGTCTGATCTATGACACTGCCTGGGTCTCCAGGCTCTGCTTTCTAGCGGGAGAGGCTTCTGTTCTATGGTCGGATTCCGGTTCAGTTCCAGGTGTGTAACCATGGATGGGTCACCTACCTGCGCTGCTTTGGCCCCCGTTTCTCATGTGCAGTGAGACGGCGTGGGACTGGAGGGGGTCACTATGGTCTCAGGCAAGGGACTGACTCCAGCATCACCCTTGCACTTCCCTCTTGGTCAGGGCGATGCTCCTCAAGAGTGACAGTGTCCTTAGGAAGTTGTCTTAAACCACGGTTTCCAAAAGTAGAAATGTATAGGCCATCAGCGGACACAGACTTAACTCTGCTGGTCTAGTGTTACTGAATTAAAAGTGATTCACATTAGTGAGTATTGAAATAGTGCAATATATAACATAAGGAAGAGAAAGTATAAATAAAAGCAACTAATGCTAAGATAGAGGCGGATGCTCTCAATAGGAGATGATACAGACAGCAGAGAGCTCTGCAGAGCGAGTCAGCCAGTGTTAATCCCAGAGTTCTGCCGCTCACTGGTTCTAATTTGTGTGACCTCTGTCTCCCGGAGCTCTCATTCCGCCTCTGCAAAATGGAAGTGGCAACAACTCTCAGAAGGCTGTAATTACAATCACAAGGTTCCTCACCTGTACAATAACTCCTGTCAGCAAATAAATATCAATAAAAAGTAACAACTAATTCCACCTCATATACATAAGTCAATTTTATTTCTTGATTAATGATATGTGAGAGTATCCATAAAAGAGTAGATGTGTAATCTTTTCAGTGAAATGAATAATGGTAACTACAGATGAATACCAACTTACAATATGTCTTTTTTTTGTACTGGGAATGGAACTCAGGACCTTGCACTCGCCAGACAGGCACTTGTGCCATTGAGCTACATCCCCGTCTATAATATATTCTTGGATCTTCTTAAAATTAAGAGATGACTGAAGAGCATGCACTTTTTATTAGGAGGTATAAGCAAAGAGAGCCCACCTTTCTTTTCCCATACAAATATTCTAATAGCAGAGGAACTGACCAGATCCTTAAGACAGCTGCAGCCATTCCCAGGCGCTGAGTGAAGAAAGCCTGCTTTCCAAGGCCTCTGTGTTTCAAGGTGCAACTGAAGAGTGCAAAGGAAGTTTAACTGCGTTTGTTTCCCACTTCAAGGAGCTCAGATATAATTGCTGGTGGTTAATTGATAAATTGAGACTTTTCCCGTTGTAAGCAATAATCTTTCCTCTCACTAATAGATTACAGACATTTTTAAAAGGAAATGAAAACAAGCAGCTGAGCCTCCTTTACGTTAGACAATTGCTCTTTGACTAAATTATATTATATAATTATGCCATGTGCCAGGGATTTAGCTCAGTGGCTTAAGCGCCTGCCTGGCAGGCACGAGGTTGTGAGTTTGATCCCTGGTACCAAAAAAAAAAAGTCATAATCTTGTCATAATGATGCCAACCCCCTTGAGGGAGTTACTGATATCATTTCCACCAATGAGGAAACTGAAGGACAGAGAGATGCCCGAAGCCATACAGCCAGCAACCCGTGAGCCCACAAGGCCCACTTGGATCTGGCCAATGCTACAGCTTGTCTCCTGCCTTCATCACACCCCTTAAAGTTCTATTTATTTTTAGTTCCAAGATTACTCATGATGTGGAATATTAAAATCCTATTCCATGCTCTGAAATAGTACCTTATGAAACAGCCCAAGAAACTGCATCTTGGGGGACTCAACCCAGAATAGAACTTAACACTGAACCTGAGCTCAAAATGTGGCTATCAGCCTGTGTGCATACATGTGTATGTGTCTGTGTCTGTGTGTGTGTGCGTGTGTGCTGCCAGGAGCTTATAGACTAGTTGGTAGGACACTGCATGGAGGAAGAAAACTATGCTGGAGACAAGGAAAATGAAAAGGGGAAAGAAGAATATGTGCCACCAGGGAAAGACCAGAGTTCAGCCTGAAAGGGAAGAGCAGTTCCAACCCCGGGAAATCTTGGGTTTCTGCAGCCCTGCCTGACTGCAGCATCCTCAGTCCAGCTGTCATCCCATGTGTGTGGAGTGTGTGCAGCTCTGTCCTCGCTTCTCTGAATCCTTACTCAGCATTGCAGTGACGTAGAAAGAACAAACGGGCCATCATCACGGTTAGAAATGCCAGAACAACTTCCTTCAAATGATGCCTCACTTTCTGCCAGTAACTTTTAGAAATTTACTAGCAAGATTTTGATTGTCACACACCTGTTCTGGTTGCCATATATTGAAATAATACAGAAGCTGACGTTTCAATCACATACATATAAAAAAATGAAGGAAGGGAAAAGAAGAAAGGAAATAGAGAAGGAAAAGAAAGAAGGAAAAAGAGAGAGCAAAAAACTTGAAAGTGCTTGTATTAATAGTCATTAAAATATATTTGTAAGAGATCTCAAGTACAAGGAACATTCCATAAGCTGGAAAATAGAAAGCATGAAAATGGCAGGAGACCAAATTACATGACCATAAAATAACTTGACATGTATGTGGTTTGTAAAATCTATACTTCTGTATTTATGTTCTGTGCAATGAAAATTGCTCAAAATGATGATATAATCCGAGATACTGAATCATTTTTTTTTTTTTTTTTTTTTGAAACTGAGTCTCACTATGCAGTTCAGGCTGGCCTTGAGCTCACTTTGTAGTCCAGACTGGTCTCGAACTCTCAAAGATCCTCCTGGCTCAGCCTCCCCAAATGCTGGGATTCCAGACGTGTACCACAATGCGTGGCTTGAATCTTGTATTAAGCATTAAGTTTTACTTTTAAGCATACAGAACTAGCAAATACACACTAGAAAAGTTTGTAAACAAAACTGAATACTAGTTTAACTTTTTACATTTTTTGGCTAATTTGGGTTCAACTGATGAATTAGCTTTCCTACGTTTAAAATTAGTTACTATTTTAGCTATTCCTCAATTCCATCACAAGTAAATTTCAAGTAGGAGATCCTCTTACATTGATTTAAAAGTCCAGCTGGGCATGGTGATGCATGCTTGTAATCCCAGCAATTGGGAGGCTGAGGCAGGAGGATTGCTGAGAGTTAAGAGGCCAACCTCAGCTACAAAGTGAGTTCAAGGCCAGCCTGAACTGCATAGTGAGACCCTATCTCAAAAAGACAAAAAACAAACAAACAAGCTCACTGAAAACTTTATTACCGCTATAGTAAAATCTAAAGTAATACAGTGCATTGTAAATGCTTTGAAATTGTAGAGCTATGATTGCTGCTGGCTATTGCAGCAGTCAGCCCTTGCTTTCTCCATTCCTCCAATACAGCCCTCCCCTCTCCGGAGGTTTTAGTCTTACAGGAAATAATTCTTTTAATTCCCACAAAGGTGTGAAAGGAAGAAGTGACACCTGAGATGACTCCTGCATTTATTTTAAGATGGAAGGATGCAGCCTTTCCCTCCGGTGTATCTTTCCTATGGTGGCTGCCGCAGTAGCCACACACAAGGCCTCCCCAGAGCTATGACTTTGCCTTGTAAATATGGTAACGCCCAAACAGTGACATAACTTACCACTCAACCTTGAATGTTGACCAGAAACATTTCTGAGTCCATCAACACTACCATACATGATCTCCCCTGATCAGGCACACACAAGACTGATCCCAACCCTCTTGGAGGTAGGGAATTCTGCAACAGCACAAGCAACCATCTGCCCATCATTATAGCTACTCAGTAAAAACATGGACAGTTTGGTCCCTGAATGCAATGCCAAAGACCAGAGTACCGTGCCTCAGGACACCTGGGTCCAGGGCAGTAGTAGATTCACCCTGACCTTTGACCTCTTCCCCTGCTTTGGTTCTATACCTTGCTTATGTTTCTTGGTTGACCAGTTTAGGAAAGGAAAAACAAAAATCTGTCTCATGATTTAAAGTCATAGAAATAAATTGGAGAAGAAATAATTTAGAAAATTTCTCTCGACTTCACTATTCTTACTTTGCTTTACAAAAATAAGCAAAACAAAACTAGAAAAACAAAAATAAAAACATTTGGTATTTAGCATCCAAGGGATTGTCTTCATGTGGTAACTGTTTAGAAGGAGGTCCTGTTTATCACTAGGTCCTCCCTGCTCTCTTTTTCCCATAGTAAAAAATGTTTATGACTCACTTTAGAACACATCAAGTGCTCCAGTAAAATAGATTTGAGTTTGATTAGAACCATCAGTGGAGATAATTATAATTCCAAATCTGACATCGTCAAGCAGAGTCACTTTAAGAAAGTGAGTCAGTTGCATGCCAACTAGGTCTTGCTTCCTCTATTGCCAGTTTCCTTTTACATAGCCCAGTTTAAGGCTGGTGGGGGGAGAATGTGTTACTGTAGTGAAGTATGGATTATTACTGTTGACTGTGGAATGCATAAAGCACAGCTCGGTACATGCACGTGGAGGGTTTAGAGCAGAGGTGGGGAACGTGCAACCCGCGTGCTGCAATTTGGTGTTTGCTATCACTGAAAACTCTAAAAGGTTCACTGTCACTGGTTGAAAGGATTGGGTGTAATTACACAGGCACTCCAATCAAATCCAAGATGGTATTAGTTATAGAAAGGATGAGATCATCAGAACATCCTGTTCTAGGGTCTGTAGATTTCCCAAATTTACTATGAAAACTAACCTTTTCCTAATCATCAAAATAGACTGCCACAGTCTCAAAACCTAACCAACTGGAAATTTAAGACCTGCATTAGTTTCCTTACCACCACCCTTTTCATCTCTCCAAAACACATTAGTCAACTAGACAACAGATAAAAGAAGACAGCTTAACAAACTATAAATAGACATTAATAAGTTCTAAAGTGAAATTATTATATAAATGCATCACATTTCATACTGAATGGAGACACTTTGGGATATGAATACAAACCTAGTCATCAGATGCATTTCCTATCCTTTAATTAAATATTACTTAAATAAACAAATGACCAATCAAGCTGCTGAGAAATTGACCCAAACTGGATTTTGTCATTCTTAATGAACAGCTAATTACTAATGCTGTTATGAGGCACTGGTACCACTTTCAAACTAGGTTTAACAATCTTCATACACATAGGCTAGCACCACAGTATTTTAGAAGATTTTATCAGGCTTCCAGATAGAGGTCAACATCTTATGTTATTTTGTAATAACAAGCCTGGAAAATGATGCTTCGCATTCTGTGGAAATGATGTAAAAACCCATTATGGCTTTTATAGTTATATAATTTTGGAGGTTTCTGATACTCATCTCCCTTGCCAAAAGAAGAAAAACAGAAAATGTGAGGATACATGTGAGTTGTTCATAAGTTTGAAAGACAATTTCTTTTTTCTGTAACGATAGTTAGGAATAAATCATTAGACTTGCCAACAAAACTAAGGTTATGGTCTGCTACCCTAGCAATGTTTCAAATGACCACAAAAAATAAACTCTATCTTTGAGGAGCATTTCAACTGGAGAAGGGTTCAGTTACAATGGCTGGCCACATATGAAGTGTTAATAAAAGAGTTTCTTTACAAGATGTGAGCTTATCGCAACTCCTGAAAGAAAAACGGGCAGATGGTCCTGTTTTGCTTTGTGTCACTTGAACAATCTGCAATATTAAGAGTGAACTGAGACTGGGCCTGAGCAGCACCAACCAGAAGACAACTAATCAGCCTTCCGGGGGCCTGGGCGACAGGCGTGAACTCCAGGAAGAGAAACACGCCCCCACCCCCCGCAATGCCTACTGGCCCGCAGGCTAAGAATCAAGGATAAACACCCCCCAACCCCCCCACCCCCCTGTAAAGCAGCCTGCTTGTTCAGAGGTCTGGCTAAATTGATAGCAACTAAGGTACATAAAACAACTAAATGCTAGTATTGTTTTGTTCATTTGGTAGGCCTAGGGCTGGCAGCCTGAGCATCTCTTTGGAAGATGACAGTACCAGTGTAGCAAAATGGGGGATTCTCTTCTGTCTTGTCTTTAAGGTCCAATATTGTTCTCATTGTTTTGCTTTACTTTGATTAATTTTTTGGCCTTATTTTATACTGTGTTTTTATTGATTTTGTTGTGATTTTTTTTTCTTTTTTTCGGTTTGATTTTACTATACCTGTTGGAATGGTCAACTATTCTGAAAATAACAAGATATACTATAGTAGCTATTGTTTTCATAGTATCTTTCTTTGAAGTTCTGTACCAGTTCTGCTGCTTTGTTTTGACTGACTTTGTTCTGTTATGTTTTGTTAAATTTTACTATCTTTAAAATAAAAAAAAAAGAGTGAACCAAAAAGAATACCCCAGAAAACATACTCCTTTCAAAATTACATCTTAAAGCATGGCGAGAAAGAAATGCTAATGAGTAGAAAACAACTAAAAGTAGAATTCCCTATACATCTTAATTTGGAAGGCAAATCTTCGATTTTCCTGTATAAGTACAACCTCATGACTTTCAAAGATGTCACTTTGTCCTAAGGGAAAATTGTTCTCCATGCTTCCCCAGCTGCCACTGGCTAGCCCAGTGCCAGCTTCTGTTTTGTAATATCCCTGGCCTGGTCTCCCAAGAACTGGATTTCCTAACAGAAAGACTAAGCACACTCTCAAGATCTCAATAAAGCAGATGTAAAGAAAAGCAACTTTTGAAAAAAAATCGTTGCTTTAGGTTACAAAACAATTTTCCAAATAAATGCTATTTAGTGTAACCTAAATGACACTGAAGTAGTCATAGTGGAAGGGAAGGGAACTCGGTTGAACTTTCTTCTGTTGGTTTCATAGTTTAATGCTGTTCCATTCTGCAGTGTTTAAGATGGGCAGCAGAGTCCTTCAGAGCCTGGGTCCTATGATCACCGTGGTCCACAAACACAGCTGCCCATTGCCTCTTGGTCTCTGGCCAATCCTAAGCCTACTCTAGAAGCATCAGTGATTTTATCAAAACACAACAAACTGCCCTTTATCTGTGGGTGACCTGAGAACGCCTCTTGCTATTCCAAGTCTCATGTTTGACAGAAGCCAGCCTTGTATGCAAACGTGTGAGAGCCCATCACCCACGGGAACCTAAGTGCCTTTCATTTCCTGCACAGGGAAACAGCTCCAGGAGCTCAACTCTTCCTCCCTGCATAAAGCACATAAAACCCGGAGAGTATTAAAAAGAAAAAAGAGAAGAAAACATAGTTTTCATGATGACAGGGACTAAGAAATAATGGAAAACATACTAGAGGCGATTAGACACACCCATTATTTCTAGTGCTGTGTAGTGTAACCACTTGCAGAGTAAACTGTCTTCACTTCGAGAAGCCTTCTCTCTATAAATAAACCGGCCAATGTATCTCCAAAGCATAAACGCTGTGGACTGTCTCAATAAACATTGCAAAATAAATACAAAATAACATCTGGAGGCCAAGCTTTACACATAGTGGGGTGAGAAGGAGGGCTAACTTTTCTCAGTACTGCTAATAAAGTATGGGTTTCGTTTTTTCAATTTAGGAAAAGCTCTCCACTATTAACGAAACACAGACCAAAGACTTACTAAGTTACTTTAAAAAGCAAAAAAAGAGTGCTATTGTCTGTGTCTGTACATAATGTCTTCTCACAAATTAGGCTACTCTTAGCAGATGTTTTAATTCTCCCCTTTCTACTATTTGAAACTGGTGTGATAAACATTCTGTCCCTAACCGTGTTCATTTAGATATGAAAATGGTTCATACTTCAGATTAATTATTATTACACTGGCAGGCAAGAAAACTATGCCTTCTTTTTGACTGGGGAAACAAAATTTCCAAAGTAATGTGCTAGAAAGCACATTTTCATGGCAAGAGAATGTTATGTGATTTTGACTTTCATCAATGTTTCCTCCTGCAATAAATAACAAGTAAAAGACCAGTCCTGTGCTTCCAATATATAACCAACTTGTGTGTCATTATCTCATTCTACTGACCATTGCAGTGAACCTAGGAACACTGGTCCAGCTCTCTACCTATGCGAAATAATGGCAGGGAATGTTCAAGTCACTCCTAAGAAATTTGAAAAATGTTATTTGGACTTTGCCCCAGAAATTACTTATGTAACAAGCCAGGTGTGGTGGTGCACACCTTTAATCCCAGCACTCAGGAGGCTGAGGTAGGAGGAGCGTTGTGAGTTCGAGGCCGGCTTGGGCTATAACATGAGCGCAAGGCCGACCTGAACTACATAGTGGGACCCTGTCTTAAAAAACTAGGGCTGGGAGTTTGACTCAGTGGCTTACGTGCCTGCCTGCTAGGCATGAGGTTGTGAGTTCAATCTCCAGTGCCAAAAAAAAAAAAAAAAATTATGTAACACTCTGATGAGATTTTTGTAGTAAGCACTGCCAGTCCAAAGACATAAAACATTAGTAATATATGTAATAATCTAAGTAGTAATACCTTCTAAAAATCATCATGCCTTATTTATGGCAACTGATAATAAAGAGTGAAATTAATTATCTGCCCTCATTTATTTCCTATTCTTAGTTCACAAATCTTGAGTTTTATTTTTTTTTATTTATTTTTTATTTTTATTTTATTTTATTTTTTTTTTTGCGGCACTGGGGATTGAACTCACAACCTTGCGCTTGCCAGGGCAGGCGCTTAAGCCGCTGAGCTAAACTCCCCAGCCCTGGTTTTTTGAGGCAGGGTCGCACTATGTAGCTCAGGCTGGCCTTGCGCTCGCGTTGTAGCCCAAGCCGGCCTCAAACTCACAACGTTCCACCTACCTCAGCCTCCCGAGTGCTGGGATTAAAGGCGTGCGCCACCACGCCCGGCTAATCTTGAGTTTTAAAAAATGAAACAAACTTGTTAACTACCAGTGGTATAGTAAATATTGGTCATTCAGTCAAATAAGTAAATAAAGATATTTGGATTTATTTAAGTATTTTTAAAAAGTGTGCTTGCCTGCAAGGAAGATTGCTGAACTTTGAGATACAGTTTTCTTGGCTCATAACCTGCTCCTGATGACATGTAGTGTATTCATTGTATTTCTCACACTACCTAAACTATACCAATAAAATGAGTTAAAGAAATTATCTTTGCAAAATAACAAATATTTTATAAATACCTTTTCGTCATTTCATTTTTTTAATTAGGCAAAATGTAAGGAGTCTACATAAGGGATGTCCTGAATTCTAGATTCTCTTATGCTATTACAGAGGTTGTATGCAAAATCAAATTTATGCAGGCTGTGAGTTGCAATAAATTTTTAGAAAACCACCCTCTACGTTCATTACTAATCATTTCCTCTTATTCAACAAACAAAAACTCAACAGATAAAAACAAAGATTGAAGTCAGGCATGGTGGCGCATGCCTGTAATCCAAGTACTCGGGAGGCTGAGGCAGGAGGATCCTTGCAAGTTCGAGAACAGCCTGAACTACAAAGTGAGTTTGAGATCAGCATGAACTGCATAGTGTGACCTTGTCTCAAAAAAGAAAAACAAAACAGAGCAAAACAAAACAAAAAAACCGAAGATTGATTCAAATCATGTTTTAAAACAAGCATCTCCTTTTCATTCTATATGTCCCTAAATGTAAGGAAATAAAACATAATCAGCCAAAATTAAACACTGCATTACTCAACAGAAAGGATGGGTGTATTGGGTAAACTATGTACCCCCAAGTCCTCACATACTTTTGATGGGGCTAAGTCTGGCACTTGCTTGTGTTTGGTTTGGTGTACCCGCCCAGGGGTGGAGCTGACATACAGTGTAAGGGAAGGCGGGTCTTTCGCTTCTGTCTTTTCTCTCACCAGCGCGACTTGCAGCTTGCAGCCACCATGAACGGCAGCCCCTTGGAGCCAACTAAGTAAGACTGAAACTCCCAAGAAACTATAAGAATAAACCTTTCTTTCCCTAATTTTGGGCATTAGGTATTTTGTCTCGGCAATGAATGAAAAGTAACTAAGACAATGGGACTGGAGTACCCGTGTCAGGGGCAACACCCAGTCCCCCAACCTGGCCTGCATGGGTCTTCTCATCTGCGGCTCCCAATCAGCTGCCACCACTGACTGGGTCCCAAGACACACAAACGTGCCTCTGAAGAAGCAGCCACGCTGAACAGTAGGACAGAGTGGTCGCAGAGCCCTGGGACATGAGGCGTGGTTACTTTTCTGAGAGAAAATCAATGAAAGAACACAGACTAGAGAGACTGGAAGATTGGCCTTTAAATGTCTCCAGTGTTGACTCTGGCAATCTCAGAAAAAGAAGTCCTTTGATTTTCAGTGCCTTCATATATAAAATGAATTTATTATTACAGGCTACATAGACATTAAAGGAAACAAAGTATGTGGTATGCTGAGCATTCAAGGGGTGCTCAGTAAGTTGTTGCTTGTTAGATTTTGTATGCATTTGGTTTAAAATATAACTTCTGAGTCAATCCAAAACACAGATGGAAGGTAGATAGATAGATAAGCAAACATATGAATGTACACAAATACACATGTATGGACATGCACACACATATGTATATTCCCTCAAGAATTAATCTTCCTATAATATTAAATTTACTCAATGAGTATTTATGGCATACCTACCATTTTCCAGGCAATAAGCTTGAAATTGCTAATATAAGTCCACAAAACAAAACTCTTGTCCTGGACCTTCCTGGGAATAAGCATATTGATACCCAAGTGTTGTTCATGTGTTTTACCTAAGTGCATGCCTGATGCAGGGGAGGTCAGGAGGAATAAGTCCTTTACTGGCCTCTGATGCAGGGAAGGTGAAGATGAGAACCTAGGAATCAGGACCTAGTTCCTCGAGTTTGAGTATTTCCTCGCCAGTGAAACAAGGTAGGAGAAAAATGCCAGCTGGGTGTTACAGGCCATGAGAATAGCCTGACATCAAAGAGGTTATGCAATTTAGGGAATTATAACTGAATTTTGTTATTCCTTTACAAGAGATTTACAAGGTGTGTAGGAGGAAACAGATGACAAATGGTTTTATGTATTATGAGAAAATCTTGAACTTTACTTTGAAAACAGTCACGAGTCTGTCAAGGGCTGTTAAAGGGCAATAAAAATGACCCAATTTTCTGTTCAAAGTTGCCTTTAACAGAAGTGAATGGCTAGATTTTGTTAAGAATGAAGAAAAGAAGACTTCTGAAAAGTAGCAGTTTTAAATACAGGAGTATAAAATCCTACGAGACAGTGCAAAATTAAATAAACCCTAGGAATCAATGCAAAGAAACATGAAGAAGGGGAGAGATTAAAGATGTCACTTGAAGACAGTGGCCACCCCACCCTGTGATCAACAGGAGGAAGCAGGTGAGAAAAAAAAAACCCTATTTCCCTTGAGTGCATTGGAGGAGAGCAGTGTCATTTACCATAGAATCAACCACAACCAGAAATGTGCTGCTTGTTTGTTGATAACAAAGCATGTGAGAGATAAAAACTGGAGATGAACTGACAGGATCTAGACTATGGGTCCGTCCCAAGTTAAAAGGTAGAAAAGACAGAGATACAGATTCAGGAGTAATCATCTAATAAGGAAGTCAGGAGGCATATACTAGTAGGTGCCAGGAGAATACAGTGAAAGGGAAGAAAAAAATGGTTGAATACAATTAGCAATATTTAAAGAGCAAGTGGAGGAAAAGGAAACTGAAGGAAACTGAGAAAGATGGCATAAGAGTTCAAGAGCAAAGAAAGTGGTGACCCAGAAATACTGGAGGTGTGAACATCTCAAGTGTCACAATAAAACCAATCTTACAACCGCCATATCCCCTGCATTTGTCAATATGGTGATATTTCATGACTTGTTTTAACAAAGTTGCAAGGAAAGAATTTAAGTCTTGATTTGTTGAGGAAAGAATGGGACATAGAGAATTGCAGGTGCAGAATTCAGGCAACTCAACCAAGGAGTCTTTTTTTTTCTTTTAACTTTATTTTAAAGAGAATAAAACCAAGCAAAATAAAACAGACTAAGTCCAACCAAAGCAAGGCAGTGTAAGTGACACAGGAATTCAAAACAAAATAATAGGCAATCAACAATGGTTACCATAATGCCTCTTGTTGTCTTCAAAATAGCTGCCCATACCTTCAGACACAGTAAAATCAAATAAAGCAGAAATGATAGAACCAATAAAAATAAAACAATGAATGCAATGCAGGACTTCAAAACAAGATAACAGTAAATCCAGAATGGCTCCCATAATATATCCTATCTTTGAAATAGCTGCCCATGCCATCAGATACAACAAAATCAAACAAGATAAAACAGCATAAAACCAAACCAAACAAAACAATGAGAATGATACAGGATTTTAAAACAAGATAGTAGGGAATTAACAGTGGCTACTACCTTCAGAAGGAGATCCCCCATATATGCTACATTGCATGTTGTTATCCTCTGAATAGATGGTCAGACTACCGGCTTTAGGCCTGCAAAGTCAGTGAAACACTAAACACTACAAGCATTAAGTTGTATTTTACCTCATTAGCTATCATCGCAGCCTGTGTTTCTCTGGATCACAGGTCACTTAAAGGGTCAGGGGGTGGGGAATGTTGGCTCTTCTTGTCTCCCTGCCTGTGAGCCGGAAGGGGCTGGCATCTGACTGAACCCCAGTCAGCCTGCACACGCTGCCGACTCACAGGAGGTCTTAGCTTCTTGTTGACTTCTTGTTCTCCTCCCCTGCAACCCATGAACGGCACCAACTCATAGGAGAGGACTGGCATTTGGCTGACCCCCAGCCAATCTGGGCATGGTGCTGACTCACAGGAGATCTTAGCTTCTTCTTGATGAGAAGTTTTTCTATTGATGAATGAGACAGAAATTTCAAGGCAGGGCCCACATAGAGTGAACGTGTGATTTACTTGGGTCTGCTTCATGAAGAAATTAGACTGGGTCATGTCAACGTTCTAGACAAAAGAGAAAAAGTAGTACATTTTCTAACCTGACAAGGATTAGAATTATATTAACTTATGTTAAAACTAGAAGTGCAACTAAAAAGTTAATCATCATGAACAAGAGTCAGTGTCAACAACATTTCCATTCTAATCTGTTCCCCTAACATAATTTTCCAGCTGTCTCTTTGTCTCTCCATATCACTCCATAGCTCATGGCAAGATAATTTTTGTGCTCTAGTTTGACTGTCTCCTTTCTGTATAAATATATCTGGTAATATTATTTCACCTTAACTGATTTTCCATTTAAAATTAATCTATGTTACTGCTTAAAACCTAGGTCAAATTTCTCAAGTTTTAAGCAATATTGCTTACACAACTCCCTGTGGAAATTTATGTATACTATATTAATTTGTTATATGTTGATTTATAAATGAATCATAAATAAAGTAAAAATAGATGATGCTATGCCCTCCCCTAAAAGCTCATGTGGTGAGAGGTGGGCTAATAATCGTAAAGACCATAGCTTAGTGTGCTATTAGGACATGGGTCTGAGTAGAAGAGGTAGATAACTGGTGGTGTGACTGGGAAGGTTGCATTCTTGACCCTGGCTCCTTTCTCTCTTTCTCTCTCCTTCCCTCTCCCCGAATCTCTTATTCTTTGTCAGCATCCAGCTACCATTTGGTGAACAGCTTCTCTCTGCTGTGCCCCTTTGCCATGATCTTTGAGCTTTTGACACCAGGTGACCATGGATAGAAACCTCTGAAACTCTGGGCAAAAATGAGTCTTTTCTCATTTAAGCCATATATGTCAGGAGCCCAATCACAATGACCAATAAATAAATAAATACAAATAAATAAATAAATAAATAAAACAAAACAAAAAAACTGATGAAGATATAAAATTTATACCCAAAAGTGGGGTCATTGTTCTGAATATCCTGACCTTGTGAACCAGAGGCCTTGCAACTAGTCTATAGAAGGAATTTGGAAAGGTTTGGAGATGCAGGATAAACAAAGTCTAGAACGCTGTAAGCAGAGCTTGATGAGTAATCTTGTGGGAGCTTAGAAGTCCAGAATACTGATAGAAATTCAGATAGTAAAGACAGTGCCTGTGAGATTTCAGTAGGAAATCATGACTGTATTGTGGATGAAACTAGTGGCCACTCAAGTTACCTTATGGCAAAAAAATTTGCCTACAGTTTATTCAAGTTCTGAGACTTTCCAGGAGGCTGTTTAAAGGTCATGAACTAATCTGGCAGAGAATATTTCAAGGCAGTCCAATATTCAGGCTGTAGCGTGAGTACTACTAGATGCTTTTTGCCAGATTTATAGTGAGAACTGGGAGCAAAAGAGCAAAACAATGTTTAAATACTTTGAGTTTGATCATAAAAGAAGTATGTGTAAAGTTGGGGGCCAAAGCAGGTATGGTTGTTTTTGTGTTTGTTTGTTTGTTTTGTTTTGTTTTGTTTTGTTTTTATTTTAAAGATAGTAAACATAACAGAACAAAGTCAATCAAAACAAAGCAGCAGAACTGGTACAGAACTTCGAAGAAAGATACTATGAAAACAATAGCTACTATATTATATCTTGTTATCTTCAGAATAGCTGACCATTCCAACAGGTATAGTAGAATTGAACCAAAAACAAAACAAAATAAAACCAATAAAAATAGAATACAAAATAAAGCGAAAAAAAATAATGATCAAAGTAAAGCAAAACAGTGAGAACCATATTGGGCCTTGAAGGCAAGACAGAAGAGAATCAATCCCCCGTATTTGCTACACTGACTACTGTCATCTTCCAAAGAGATGCTCAGGTTGCCGGCCCCAGGCCTGCAAAATCAATGAAACAATACTAGCATTTAGTTGCTTAATGTTCCTTAGTTGCTATCAATTTAGCCAGACCTCTGAACCAGCAGGTTGCTTACAGGGTGGCGGGGGTTGTCCTTGATTTTAAGCCCGTGTGCCGGTAGGCGTACGGGATGCTCATGTTTCTCTTCCTGGAGTCCATGCCAGTCACACAGTCCCCCGGAAGGCAGATTAGTTGTCCTCTGGTTGGTGCTGCTCAGACCCAGCAGGGTGGTTTCTCGAAGGGCCCATTCTCATTCCAGGTATGGTTGCTAAAGAGATTAGAGCTACTAAAAACAAACCATGTACTTTGCAACAGGGCAAGAAGAAAGATGCCTTAAAGGCATCTAAGGAATCAGCAAGACCTCAACCATCACAGGCTCAAGGCTGTAAAGTATGAAGTTGTTTGGAAAGACTATGCTTTGAGAAGACAGCTCCAGGGCACACTGCTAAGTCAGGGCCTCAGGAAGTGCTTCCCTACTTTCAGTCATCCAGAGGCCACTGCAGCCACAGTCCAACAGGAATCAGCTACTGTTTTTGCTAGCAGCACACCCCGGCATCATACACAGCATGATGGTTTTGCAGGAAAGCCAAATGTAAGAGTTATGGGGCTATGGAGTCTTCAAACCAGATCAAAAGGGAAATCTGGAAGGACAGGAAACATGTCAGAGGGTTAGACTCCCTGCCGGGAGCTTCTGAGAGAGTGATGCTTGAAGCTGCTCAAGTGCAGCAAATGCCCAGGAAGGTGGAGATGTTTGAAGTATGGAACGTCTGCCAAGGAAAGCTGCAGGCCGTCTGTGAAGCCAGTCCCAGCGAATTTGTGGGCTATGAACAAGAAGTCCATAAGGGTGGGGTTGCTCACACCCTTTGGATCTCACATTATCATCTCATACTATGGCTGCCAGGTGGGGCTGTAGGAGCACTTCAGGTGTGCTCCATTGGGTTTTAGTCTTGCTTTGCTCCAAATTCTTCTTACTCTCCATTTTCTTCATTTGGAATGGCAATATTTACCCTGTTGCACTGTATCTTGGAATATCTGACTTGCTTTTTGAATTTTACAGGGGCTCATGGACAACAGTTTGCTTTGAGTCTCAGAGGATACTTTGGTCTTGTACTTAGGAGCAATGCTGGAAGTCTGAGACTCCAGGGAAGGAGTTGGTCCACTTTTAGTTGTACGATGGATATTCATGTCATGCTTGGTTAAATTATGAATTTGTTATTGTGTTATTTGAAGAGAATGATTTAAAGAGATGTGATTAGGTACCACTCTGACAAAGGGTGGACTTGTGCTGATTAACACTGACTGGATTACAAATTTGACTGGATTAAGAGGCTCCTGAGAAGGTGATTAGATTCTGAGGGTGCTGACCTCCTCAGTGGGTTAACCCAATGAGTTCACTACTGAAAC
This sequence comes from Dasyprocta punctata, assembly GCA_004363535.1. Taxonomy (NCBI): domain Eukaryota; kingdom Metazoa; phylum Chordata; class Mammalia; order Rodentia; family Dasyproctidae; genus Dasyprocta; species Dasyprocta punctata. Next base: position 512 of record RJWM01003010.1, on the reverse strand, counting down.
AGCAATTATGAGGCAGGATCTCGTTGGAGGAAGTAGGCTATTAGGGAACCATGAGCCTGGGACTACATGTGAGTCCTAGACTCTTCATCTCATACTTTCTAACCCACTGTCCTTCCCAGATGCATTAAATTAAACAGCTTTCTTCCACCACAATGTCTCACTGAGCAGCCAGCTAGCAGACTGTGGACTGAAACTTTTGAAACTATGAACAAAAATAAACTTTCTCTTGAATTGTGTATGTCAAGTATTTGATCCTTAAAATGGAAATCTGACCAATACATATGTAACAATTTATAAAAGGTAAAATGATATAAAATATGATAATATTAGTTTTAGAAATAATTATAAACTTTTTTTATTTTTATTTTTTATTAGTACATGTTTGCAGTATATTTTTACATTCCTTGTATGGAGTTGGAACATACATAACACATCTTAAACCTTTTTTCATTCCCTTACCCTTCCCTCCTATGCCTCTCACCATTTCTTTCTTTTTTTTTTTTTTTTTTTTT